>APFE031745716.1:0-24723 GCA_000404065.3 Pinus taeda
TTTGACTTTGACATTTTATGAGAAGAATAATCAATCAATTAAGGTTGTTATGCATTCAATATTTGTAATATGTGATTTCCGCATTGATTTTTAAGCTAATCATTACTTTTGAAAAAAAAATGATTACTATTATTTTTTGACGTGAAATTCATAAAAAAAATTATTCTTTAACCATTTTTAGTTAAAATTTTCGTATAAAATTGTGATTTTGACATGTCAATTCTAGCAAAAAATTATCAAAACATGTAGTTTTTTTGTTATATTTATGCTAAAAATGGTTATTTTTATGTCCATTGTTAAAAAATATTGTTTTTTAGAAACAATTATTTCATGTGGATTGAAAAATTAATTAAGAATGTATAAATATGTAGATTATTGAAAATTCAAAATATCGACTTTCTAACTTAAAAATGCAAAACAATAAAAACCTTACTACAAAAAAATTAAAATTAAAATAAAAAACAAGAAAATATGAAGAAAATGACCACTTCAAAAACTATCAAATTTAGAAAATAATTATTTACATTTCATACATTAGAAAATTTAAAGTCAAAAAATAGGTCTTTAAAAAAAGGGTGTGATGCAGAATACCCAATTTTTTAAATCAGCGTGAAAATTGCTACCATTCTAAAATGTAATGTACATAAAAAAAAATTAAAGTGCTAAAAACTATGATCTAAAAAAGACATCTGTGTTTTGCATCACCCCTTTTCAAAATCAGGTCACTTTTTGGCTATCTCTACGAAACGAGTAACATTATCAGTGCTCATTTCAATGTTTACACTGTTACTTTTGGTTCCATGTACAAAAATTCTTTATTTGAATTAAAAAAAAACATAAAGGCCTAGTGTATGCCATACATATGGCCATCAAATGAAGTTGTCAATTGGCGCTCTTAAAAGTCATAAGAGAGTGATTTCACGTGTTTTGACAATTAATGTATTCAATGGTATACCTGGACCATGATAAATTCGTTATCGAAGTTCCATGAAACTAAAACTAGATTTGGAATTTGCATCATCGAATTCCAAGTATCTTTAAGGGTCTCACTCGACTCATCAATTTGCAGTTTCGATCCACAGTGGAGGAATTTGGGAAAGGATGACTAGAACGAGAAGGGTTATGAAAAAATTGGCATAACGATACCTATGGTGCAACAAATCCAAAGAATTATTTTACGTTTTTGGGTGCAGTACTACAATCTGCCACATCTGCTAGAAATTTATTTATGTTGACAAATAAATTTATTATGTTTTTTTAATTCGGAAAAGTCGTGAGAGGTGTTGACAAGTCAACTTATATATCAGTTACAAAATTTGTTCCTGATGTCTTAAATTTCATTCCGACTGGTTAATAATTAATTAATTAATAGGTTGCGTTTGCATTCAAGAACAAACAAACTTTTTATGATAGGAGCAATATTCGTTTTATTTTTATTTTTATTTTTATTTGAGGAATAAAGAGGAAGATGAAGGGTTATTGTTCTCACGTCACGTCTCCACCTCCACCACAATGGTCATTGATGGAAATTCAGAATTTATATTTCGTTTCGTACACTCATGCCCACATCACATCCCGTGGTAGCTAAATGAAAAAATTAACGATTTATGTTTGTACACTCATGCCCACATCAAATCCCGTGGTAGCTAAATGAAAATTAACTATTTATGTGGGAGAGGCATTAAATAAATAACATGCTATCCGGCTTTAATTGAGTGGTGGCGCCGCTGCTCAATTAAAGCCGAATAGCATGTTATATCGCTGCCGCTCAATTAAAGCCGGATAGCATGTTATTTATTTATCTAAGAGATCAACACTCTTTATTTATTTCACCTCACATCACTACTTTCACTACTTGTACTTTCGGAAAACCATTGTGAGCACTCATTTGTTCCTCAAAACCATAATTGCTTTACATGTGGATGGTAAAGTTGGGGCCACGCTTTATTTTAAAGCCCAAAACATATGTGGATGTTATGAAATTTTAAAATGAATTTGAAGTTTTATTTTTTAAAAAGAAATCATTAATATTATATATTTTTTATTATGTATAACATTAATTTCAAAATGTTAATATCATATTGACGAGAGGTTCATTATCTGTAAAAGTCACTTTGAAAATTGTTTTAAAAATCAGTTTTATAACTAATTCATGACGGATAAGTTAGGAGGAGGAATAAGAAATGGAAGAGGACTTATGGTACGGGTTCAAAGATTTAGAATATGGGAATATAGGTTTTTTCATGAAAATATTGTAATTGAAATTATCTTATGAAGTTAGTAATAGAAGTAACATTATTTCAAGTATTGTTTCTTTCTCAATCTGTATGATTCTATGTTGGTTTTTCTTATTTGTATGATTATGATGCAATATTTTGTTCTAATTTAAAGCCATGAATTTACTTTTTGTACTCATGTGCTTTAAGTTTGAAGCCCTTAATGAGTGATTCATGTTCTAAAGATTCATTCTCTATTTCTTTCTCTCTTCATTATTCTCTCTATAGGATTAAGACCCAGATTCTTAATTGTCTACATTGGAATCATGTCTCGTTTGCTTTATTCTTTACCACATCTTTTATCTGAAGCCTCTGCAACACTCATTGTTTCTGGCCATTTTGGTTTTAAGGCTACGTTTCTTGAATTAGATAATCCATTGCAGAATTCATAGCATGTACATCTACTCACGAATTTTAATAATTTCCTTAAATCTTAAGATGTTTGAGGCACTTGTTTCCCCACAACCATGAACTGTCTCCGAGAGTTACAACAAATTCCTTGCGAACTATTTTGCTACATGATAAACGATTCATTCATATGTATATGTTCGTGTGCCTTTTCTAGATTAGTACTATTACTTGTATTTAAATGGCCCCACTTTTCTCTTCCCTTTCAGTAGAAGGACCTCTATACTTTCTGTAGTTGAACATTTCACAAGACATACTCACTTGTTGATCCGAAGGTACCTATGTATTACTATATTATGATGAACTTTGTAGCCAAGGAAAATCTACAATAATATATGGCAACTGGGTCAATACTCCTGATGGGGTTCCTACTCCAAATGGTGTGAGATCTAATTGGGACTTCACATCGGAGAGACCCCCCTTGGTTGTCGAATTTTCAGCACCGCAAATATCAATAACAAACCATGAATAGTATAAAAAATGTTAAAGTTTTGCGTTTATGCTATTTGTATGGTTTCCCTAGTGGCAGACCAATAGAGACAATCACTATTATAAATTCATGTTTTTAGCAGTAATATAAATTCCTTGATTTCACGAAAAAGGAAAAAACAAAAAAAACAACTTAATTTTCAATGCACTATACAACTTAAAGAGCATCAATGCACTTCTACATAAAAATACCTCACTAAAGAGTTTAATTGAAAACCTACAAATATAAACCTCCACAAATAAATGTTTGTGAAGGTTTTCCTTTGGAGAGGAAAAATTGAAGGTCATTGTTATCACTTAAACTAGAGAACTTTTGAGGTCTAAAATGGGCCTCCTAAAAAAAATGTACAACCAAAATAAACTTTATAAGGACCAATAGGATTCAAGATGATAATGTCAACCATGGGGGATGATTCACCATTTTTGGGGTAAAAAAGTAAAAATATTAAAAAATAATAAAATAATAAAACTATTTTTTGAACTTGTATTTTTAACTTATCTCCCTAAGGTTTTACTCAAATTTCGAGCGGGAGTACTCATTGGATGAAAAATTTAATTCATCATCCAAGGAGTACCCATCTTGCATACTTTTGATGGACTTTGGTATATGAAAAATGAGAAATACATGAAAAAATGTTATAGCAATCACAATTTTCATGTATTTCTCATTTTTCGTGTAGAAGGGTCCATAAAAATTATGAAACATGGGTACTCTTTGGATGGGGAATCAAATTCTACATCTAACGAGTGTTCCCACTCGAAATTTGAGTAAACCCATAAGGAGATAAATTGACAATATGAGTTGAAAATGTAGTTTTTTCTTTTTTCCCTCTGAACTTTGATGATGTAATCTAATCTTATTTTATTATTTCCACTATTATTTTATAATTTCCTTAGAAGGTCCATTTTAATCCTCAAAACTCCACTAATGATTGTGCACTCAATGGTGTAAATTAAGGGTTGAAATATGTCAAAGATCATTAAAATAGAAGGTTCTCAAAGGTTAAAAAATCAGGCACTCATAAGTAGCAGATTACTTGTCACTAAACACAATTTAAATATTCCACTCAAATCTACTCTTTTGGGTTTTCAAAGATCACCGTGGATATTTCTTCTACAGTAGTGTGGATCCATATGAAGTGAAATTTGAGATATCTACAGGGAAATTCAGCTTAAATTCCCCTAATAGTAGGTAGAAATAAAAGGTCAAATGTTTAGTTTCAAACCTCTACACCATTAAGGGGAAGTTATGGTGACTCAAAAGGTCTCCCTTTGTCTCCCACCAAGATGAGAGGTTCACGCAAGGTTAAAATCTCATCAATGAGCCAAATTTCAACAAGTCATGGACCTTGGCCTATAAACACCACTCCATTTGGAATCATTTATGAGAGAGAAGTCATTGCAAAGTTATGTTTCCCAAATTTCCACCCAATTGGCATTGCTTTGTAGTATTATATCTCTCCATTGAAATAGTGCCCAAGAAACTTCTTGAGGAGAGAATCACACATACATGAGAGGTAAAGGAGGGACCTTCCTTTAGGAGAGATAAGGATCCATTATTTCCAAGGCTCCCTTTAGTGTATATGGGATAGATTGTGTCTCATTTATGTTCAATAAAGATATTTCTTGTTTTTCATTTTTCTTTTTTGCATTCTAGTGGCAATATCTCATGTTAAATATCATTACTTTTCTTGTAATTTGTTTTCTGTATACTAATCAACCTTTTTGTGGATCTATGTAGGTAACAAAAACTTACATAGGATGGGATTTTGGGACTCCTTTGCTCCGTAAAGCCAACTCTAGTCTGGTGGCTCCACAAGATTCTTTCTCTAATACAAATTATATTTCATAACCATTTCATCATTACTCTTTATCCTTTGGTGGTCTCATTTAGTCCTTGGATTGACAAAACTTGTCTCTTTTTTAATTTCCAGACAATCCCTGTGGTTCTCAAAAAACAACCACAAGGTTTTCTATAGAACTAGTTCTATAGGATCTCACAACTATTTGCTAGTTCTAAGCACGGATCTATAGAGATAAAATTTATATAATTTTATCCTCTTTTCTTGAGTAGGATTCTGACAAATAATAATTTTCCCACCCCTACATATTTTTGCAAGTTAGTTATGTTGTTTTTCATTTCAATTAACCACTAAAGTAGAAGAATTTATTTATTTTCGACATGGATTTCCTCTCTTTCTTGATGATCAATTGTAGAATTGGGACTTGAATTGGTAAACCTCACTTTAGAGTATGCTCTTCGATTACTACATATAGGAAAACACTCCGATGACATAGTATGACAGTATGGCCCATACTGATCCAAATGGATCTTAGAACACTCTCTAAGTCTTCGCAATATTCTTAAAATTGTTCAAAAGATCAAAATTTTCGCATAAGCAAACCTTCACAAAACAACGGAAAATGCTATCGAGAGCCAAAAACACAAAGAAAATGAGGAAAACAGACTTATCAGAGGCTTCAACAGTGAATGCACAGTAGTCGTTAGATCTGGACAATCAATGGTCCAAATCTGATCGGCTAATCGAAATCGTCAAAGGCTATCATAGGTTATCGACAAAGACCATATGCATGTTGTGATAGCGATTGGCGGGGTCAACGAGGACCGTTGATCAAGCACACAGATCGATGGCCCACATTTCACCACCATATTGCATTGGGAGATTTCAATAGAAGCACTTACCACGACCCGAGGCCCAAGTGACATGCGACTGCGACAAGTCGCATAGGAGCCATACAGAAGGTTGGACATATAAATAATATATATTATATATATATATATATATATATATATATATATATATATATATATATATATATAAAATATTATATATATAATACGTGACAGTCGAACACGATAACAAATATAAAAATTATTTGATATGATTTAAGATTCATCAAATGATCGATTTCTGTGTATTTATTGTATTTCATTTATTAAACGAAATACAAATGGGAAGCGCGGATGCGATGAAACCTAGACCCGAAGGGGTTTGCGAATAAAAATGTATATTGTTTCAAATTTGGAGGAAGCCATTTTTACGTTATTTCTAGTGTTTTTACATATTTCCAAAATACAGAGGGGCAGGCCCTTGCGACATGCAATAGTGACTTACGGGCGGTCCCGATAGGAGTATAGACCGAATTTAAGGACTTTTGAAGTCTGGAAGACTATGTTTTGGTGGATTTTCACAGTTGTTGAATGCATTTCTCTGTGTTGATAGAAAGCGGCTGTTTCAGGGATTTTGAAGGATCGATGCACTCATCTGTTGCAGATTAGGTGGCCACCTCCCCTTAATGAGTTATGAATTGATTGCTTAACGCTAGAAGAGGGATTCGAACGGATAGAGGCCAGGAGACAGAAATCCGAGAAGTAGAAATGAACAGGTAGAACAGATTGGCTTTAAATCCATAGACAGAGAGAAAACAAAAACAAGCAGTATTGCAGGCAGTGCCGAGACAGAGCAAAGACAGAGAGAGAGAGTGATTGAGAGAGTCTCTGTACTCAGGGAGGCTTGAGAGGTTCAAGAAAACTCTTGTTTTTGTATCTGTTGTGTGTTGAGTCTCAAATTGAGCTCATACTATTGTAAAACTCTATTTTAAGATAGAATAGAGAGGTCACCATTGAAGGTCGAACCAGGAGATGTAGCCCAGGAGTATTGGTTGAACTCCTTATTAAATTTGTTGTGTTTATGTGTGTTGTCTATTATGCGTCATTACTACTTCATTGTATGTGTATTTCACAATCTTATCGATCCATTGCATAAAATAATATAGGAAAATCCATTCACATGAGTCTGTAATACCTTAATAGTTGTTTAAGATTTCATTTTATATCAAGTGGTATCAGAGCTTTAGGTTGATAAGGTTTGACAACCTTGTGCTGGATTGTTGTATGCTAGCCAGGTCAAAGCTCAAATTAGGAGAAGGAGAACTGGTTGAGGCTAACCTAGAAATTGGTAGAGTCTATCCTAGGAGGAAAATGATAGAAGAAATTCCCTTTGAATCATACTCTTAGTTCATGGACAGTTTCATGACCATGAGAGCCATGGTAGAAGAGATGTATTGAGAATTTAAGAAAGGTTGAGGTGAAGATACATCAACCTCCAAACAAGACAAAGGAATCGAGGAACCTCTTCTAGATGGCCATTTTGAAGGCAAAAGGAAAGGAAAAGAGCCTCCTCTATCAAAACTTACTGATAGCCCTGAAAATAAAAAGAAGAAAACATCTTTGATTAAGTTAGATGTAAAATTTGATTTGCCAATATATGATGGAGAATTAAATGCAAAAAAGCTAGATAACTGGATTAGAAATGTTGATGTGTATTGCAGGGTGCATAACATTGATTCAGATAGAAGTAAAATTTAGCTGGCTAGCCTACGCCTTGGAGGAACTACCTTAGTTTGGTTGGAAGGCAGGACACAAGCTGATTTGAAGAAGCATGGTAAAATTCTTTCTGCCTGGAGTGAATTTGTTTCTACCATTAAAGAAAAATTCTATCCACTAGCTTATATGCAGCAAGCTATGATGAGTTGGAAAACTCTTCACCAATTAAAAGGGCAAAGTGTACAAAGCTACACCCAAGAATTTAGAAAAAGATCTTTAATTCTAGGCATTTCTTTAGACTCACCTGAAACTTTGTTGAAGTATATAGGTGGTCTCCATAGCTATTTGAGGCACACCATTCTCATGTTTAACCCTACTAGCATAGATGAGGTATCCGTTCAGGCTACACATCTAGAGGCTAGAGGCAAGAATATGAACCCAGAGATTGGGGGATCATCAAAACCCACTGCAAGCAAGAACAAGGAAAAGAGGAAGCAGAAATGGGAAGAGAGAAAGGAAAATGATGTATAGAAGGCCAAACCTTCATGCACTCACTACAAGAAGGATGGACATGATGATGAACATTGTTGGTCTTTGCATCCGGAGTTGAAACCCAAGAAGTTTGATGGCAAGAAGAAGAACACTGTTGCTGCTATACAGAGAGATTTGGGGTCAGACTCAGGTGATGAAACAACAATCACAACTACAAGTATAAAAGGTAAAAAATTTGAAGCATCTACTAGTAATTTTGTACGAACTATTGATAATTAAGAAAGTGAGAGGAAAAGACATGAGCTTTTTCATATTAGAGTTATTTCCAAGCATCAAAAGATTGATACTTTATGTGATAGTGGCTCACAAGTAAACTTGATTTCTTAAGCAATTGTAAAGAAGCTGGGATTACTAACCACACCTCACAAGAAGCCATATCCATTAGGTTGGGTATGTGATAAAGAAAAGCTACAAGTGACTAGACAATGTAAACTTAGGTTTTCTTTTGGGTCAGCATTTGTAGATGAGGTTGAGTTAGATATCGTTTCCTTAGATATATGTGGAATTGTTTTAGGAAGTCCTTACTTGTATGATAGAAAAGCCATTTTATATAGACCTAAAAATAAGTATCAACTCGTTAAAGATGGAATAGAATATATTGTAAGATATCATAAACTCAAGAATAATTATACTCTCATAAACTCAGGGCAGATGAAAAGAATTGTAAATTCATGCAAGCAATTTTTATTGATTGTTGTAAAGGAAAAGAAACTTGAGAAAACCAATGTATTTAAGGGATGTGATGCTAAACATAAAGCTAATTTAGAAAAAGTTGTTTCAGAATATGATATCCTATTTCAAGAACCTGAAGGTCTACCACCCAAAAGGGAAATTGTACATGATATTCATTTGCAGCAAGATGCTCCATTGCCTAACATCGGAATGTATAGGTTATCTGCTTTAGAGAATGTAGAGATCAAGAAGAAGTTACAGGAGCTGCTCGAGAAAGGGTTCATAGGACCAAGCACATCACCATGTAGATCTCCAATCGTGTTGGTGAGAAAGAAAGATGGTTTGTGGAGGATGTGCATTGATTACAGATCACTAAATAAAATAACAATCAAGAATCGTTATCCCCTTCCTCGCATTGACAATCTATTGGATCAACTAAAATAATCTATTTAATTTTCCAAGTTAGACTTGTGTAGTGGTTGCCATCAGGTTAGAGTAGCAGAGCAAGATGCATGGAAGACTGCTTTCAAAACAAAGCAAGGGTTGTATGAATGGCTAGTTATGCCTTTTAGCTTAACTAATGCTCTTGCCACTTTCATGAGAGCTATGAATGATGTACTCAGGCCTTTTATTAATGATTTCATAATTGTATATTTAGATGACACTATTTTTTTCAGTAAAACATGGGAAGAACATTTGAAGCATGTAAAGCAAACTCTAGATGTTTTGAAAAAATAAAATCTCTATGTTAAGTTATCAAAATGTGAATTTGGTAAAACATCTTTGAATTATTTGGGTCATATAGTAGGGGTGGTGAATTGAAGATAGATCCCGCTAAGGTCGAATTCATTGTGAATTGGCCTAAACCCAAGTCTGCTACAGAAGTTAGGAGCTTCCTAGGAGCAGCACAGTATTGGAGAAAGTTTATTGCTAACTTTTCCTTAATTGCAGCTCCCTTACATGTTTTGACAGGATTGAACAAGGTGTTTCAGTGGGGAGGCAAATAGCAGAAAGCCTTCGACACCTTGAAAGAAAAAATTAGTACAACACCAGTACTAGCATTTCCAGATCTTCAAAGACCATTTGAGATCGAAACAGATGCCAGTGACTATGCCATGGGAGCAGTGTTGATGCAACATGGTAAACCCATATGCTACCATTCTGAGACATTTAATTCTGCAGTAGTTGATTATCCCACATATGATAAAGAATTGTATGCATTAGTGCAGAGTGTGAAAAAGTGGAAACATTACTTAATGGGAAAAGAAACAGTTATACATACTGATCATCAACCACTTCAATATTTACACTCACAAACTAAATTGCAGCAATGGAGACACTATAGGTGGATGGGTTTCCTATAGCAGTTTCATCTAGCCATCAAATATAAAAAGGACATACACAATAAAGTTGCAGATATGTTATCCAAACCAATTATAAGTGCATCTACTATACTTAAGCATAACACAGTATTGCATGAAAGCTACATTGAAGAATAACCTCAAGATATAGATTTTAAAGATGTATATGGAACTTTAAGTCACGACAAACAAGTAGAAGAATTAGATTATCATGTTAAGGACCAAGTCTTGTATCATGTGGGAAAGCTATGAATTCCAAAAATTGAAAGAGTTAACATAATTAGGGAAGCGCATACTTCTCTGATATCAGGTCATTTTGGTGTAAGTAAAATAGTTGCACAGCTGCAAAGATTCTGCTATTGGCCAAAAATGCATGAAACATTTTCTAGATATATTAAAGGGTGTACCATGTGTGCTAAAAGCAAGCCCAGCAATAGAAAATTAGGCTTGTACACTCCACTTCTAGTCCCATCTCATCCTTGGGAAAGTGTTTCCATGGACTTTGTTGGGGGATTGCCAAAATCTAGAAAAGGTCATGACTACTTATATGTTATTGTGGATAGGTTCAACAAAATGTGTATTTTAATACCTTGTAACAATCATATTACAGCTAAACAAACAATGAAATGGTTCTTTCAGCATGTCTGGGTGCATTTTGGGTTACCCACTTCCATAGTATCTTATCAAGATTCCCGATTTGTTGGGAAGTTTTGGTCATGTCTATGGGAATTGATGGACACCACACTGAAAAAGAGCACAACCTTTCATCCACAAACAGATGGCCAAACAGAAGTGGTCAACAGGGTAGTGATCCAGTTGCTCAGGGGTTATTACAACAAGCATCCTAAGCTTTGGGATGAACATTTGTGTTATGTGCAACATGCTTACAACCGTGCTAAACATTCTTCTACACAAAGATCTCATTTTGAGATTTGTTTTGGTTTTAAACCAAAGTCTCCCTTGGATTTTGTCTTTGGAAAAGACATAGCGGTTGATGGACACATCGATGTGGACAAAGCAACTAGGTTCATTGAACAGATCTAAGAAATTCACCAGGCAGTGTAGGAACAGCTGGAAAAGAGCCAATCCAAGTACAAAGCAAGGCATGATAAGCATTGGGTGGAGCATAGCTTCCAAGTTGGTGATCAAGTCTCGTTGTCTATTAGCAAAGATAGAATGTAAGGTGAAGGAAAGAAGTTGAAGCCAATAAGGTATGGGCCTTTCAAGATACTTGAGAAAATTGGTGAGAACGGTTTCCACCTTAATTTTCCAGTGTACATGCACATCTATTTAGTGGTTAATGCAGAAAATTTAAGACTGTTTGAACCTTCATTAATTGAAGATCCCGAAGAGCAAAGTCAATTTCCTTCTATTGATGATCTGTTGCCTGAATATCTCAATGAGTTGTAGGAAGATACAATTCTGGATAGGAAGGTGAGAACCACGTGCATAGGGGATGTTGAGTACCTAAGAATTGGATGCAAAGGTTCAAAACCCAGTAGTGCAAAATGGATAGAGATTGGGCAAGTGAGGAAGCTGTATCCTCACTTGGTTGATGCTTAAAAACCAACTTTTGGTGGTCCAAAAGCCTTTTCAGTAGGAATGTGTGATCCAAATGGATCCTAGAACACTCTCTAAGTCTTCAAAATCTTCTTAAAATGTTCAAAAGATCAAAATTTTCGCATAAGAAAATATTCACAAAATAGTGGAAAACGCTATCGGGAGCCAAAAACACAAAGAAAACAAGAAAAACAGGCTTATCAGAGGCTTCAACAGTGAATGCACAGTAGCCGTCAGATCTGGCCGATCAACGGTCCATATTTGATCAGCGAATTATAATCAGCAAAGGCTGTCGGAGGTTATCGACAGAGACCATATGTATGTTGCGATAGCGATCGACGGGGTCAACAAGGACCGTCGAACAAGCGCGCAGATCGAATGCCTACATTGCACCGCCATATCGCATTGATGGATTTCAATGGAAGCACTTACCACAACCCGGGGCCCATGCGACATGCAACTGTGATAAGTCACATCGGAGCCATACAGAAGGGCGGACATATATGTATATATATGCGACAACCGGACCCGATAACAAATATAAACGCTATTTGATATGATTTAAGATCCATCAAATGGCAGATTTCTATGTATTTAGTGTATTTCATTTATTAAACAAAATACAAAGGGGAAGCGCCGATGCGATGAAACCCGGACCTGAACGGGTTTGGGAATAAAAATGTATATTGTTTCAAATCCGGAGGAAGCCATTTTTATGTTATTTCTAGCGTTTTTACGTATTTCCAAAATACAGAGGGGCAAGCCCTTGCGACATGCGATAGCGACTTACAGGCATACCCGATAGGAGTATAGATCGAATTTAAGGACTTTTGAAGTCTGAAAGACTATGTTTTGGCGGATTTTCATAGTTGTTGAATGCATTTCTCTGTGTTGACAGAAAGCGACTATTTTAAGGATTTCAAAGGGTCAATGCACTCATCCATTGCAGATTAGGTGGCCACCTCCCCTTAATGGGTTATGCATTGATTGCTTAAAACTAGAAGAGGGATTTGAACGGATAGAGGCCGGGAGATAGAAAGCCGAGAAGTGGAAATGAATAGGCAGAGAAGATTGGATTTAAATCCACAGATAGAGAGCAAACAAAATCAAGCATTATTGTAGGTAGTGCTGAGACAGAGCAAAGACAGAGAGAGAGAGAGATTGAGAGAGTCTGTGTACTCAGGGAGGCTTGAGAGGTTCAAGCAAATTCTTGTTGTTGTATCTGTTGTGTGTTGAGTCTCAAATTGAGCTCATACTGTTATAAAACTCTGTTTGAAGACATAATAGAGAGGTCACCACTGAAGGCTGGACCAGGAGATGTAGCCCATGAGTATTGGGTGAAATCCTTATTAAATTTGCTGTGTTTACGTATGTTGTCTATTATGCTTATTTACTGCTTCATTGTCTGTGTATTTCATAATCTTATCAATCCATTTCATAAAATAACATAGGCAAATCCATGCACATGAGTCTGTAATACCGTAATAGTTGTTTAAGATCTCATTTCAGATCACATACTGTCACAAATTACAAGAAAGATGCAGTTTTTTTCATTTTTTTTTAATGTGTCCGTGTTCATCAGTATTCCGAAGATCGATGAACATGGAATCATTATTCAACGAGTTATCTATATCGCTTCTGTCTTCCAACACAAACAATGTGAATGTTATGTGACCATTTGTTTGACTTGTCATTTTTGACTTTGACTAGTCAATGGATGTAAGAATTTCGATTATCAACAAAAATATAAATATCCTACATGTAAGAGATGGCGTGACATATTTTCTATAATTACAATAATTTTGAAAGGTTATAATGTATTTTTTGCGAGCAAAAAGTAGATTTTGTTTTATATATTAATGGCATAGGGAAGAAATATTTTGTTTTATAAAACTAATATTAATGGTGAATAACAATATTATTAGATTACATAATATATATTACAAATATCCTATTAATATCATACAATACATATTAATAGGACATATGGAAAACTAGTTTTGGTGTATATATATCAATTTCATTGCAAAAATATAATATTAGATCTAGTTATACAACTACTCAGTTTTATAACATAACCATCACATAATTTTTTTGTGGTTGGGAAGAATGTCAAAAAACATTAGATGGGAAACGTCTAATTGGTCAGGGGTTAGTGATGGGAAGTGTTATTACCCTTGCACTCTTTGTGGGTGCACACATCCATGAATAATTTCAGATGTTACAACTATTAGACATTGTAGGAAGAATGGGCACATTGAAGGGGGGAACATATATTGTTTGATGGTAAGATATTTATGAATCATTATATATATTTTATTTATATTAATCGTATTTGTAATTTTTTTATCGTTATCATATTTGTTCCACATACTAATTTCACGTGATTGTTTGTAATTATTATAAAGTCAAGGTGACCCCCTAGGCACTTTGATTTGAATGCGCCAAGTAGTAGTATTAGAAATGATTCTCTACAAGTTGAGGAACACATAGTGAATATAGAATATCAAGATAATTATTCTATGGAAGAAGATGACAATAATAACATAGTTCAAGATGATGGGACAAATCCATTGATCCAAGAATTGTTTGGCGATGAGAAGGATGGTGTTATTTGTGATGAACATGTGCTAGAAAAGGTAGGGACACCACTTTATGAAGGATCAAGGGAAAATATTCACTCTACTATGTTATTGTTGGTGAACTTAAAGGTTTTGGATGGTTTTTCAAACACTTGTTTGACACAAATCCTAAAGTATAATTTGATATTTTTCATCACATGAAAGGTTGATTTATTTTATTTATTTTTAGTGTTAAGTAATGTGTAAAATAAGAATGCAATATTTATGTTTAATATTCTTTACACTAACTAGTGATTTTTTTGTGTTATACTAGATTGTTAGGTGAATGTTTGTTACCATCATCATATAATTTACTTCACATATACCGAGATTTATATGCCATTTTGAAAGAAATATGAATGGAGTATCAAGCTATAGATGCATGTCCCATTGATCATATTATATATTATTGATAACATGCATCAAAGAAAAATTTCCCACAATGTCATAGAAGTAGATATCGAAGCAATAAACTAACAAAAGAGTGCCTCAAAAGGTTTTTCATCATATTCTCATAATTCCACATTTTCAGTGTTTGTTCAAGTGTGAAAGGATAGCACAATTTATGGATTACCATGCATGGAAGAGAAGTGGAGATGGTTTTCTTTGAATTCCTGTAGATGGTTATGCATTTAAGGAAATTTAGGAAAATGGCCTCATTTTACAGATGAACCTTGTAATGTTAGGCTTTCATTAGTAGTTGACTATGTTAATCCAATTAGAGAGATCAAGTCTATTTACTTGACATGGACAATTTATTTTATAAAAAATAACCTTCCTCCTTGGATGCCAATAAACAGGGAGCACATTATGTTGACAATGATTGTTTGAGGCAATTGTTTACATTATTTTTTTAATATTGTAACATTTTCATTTGTTTTGTTTGTTGTATAATATGTTATACTTACTTATTTACTTATATGTACTTATCATAGTAGTAATTATGTGTAATTTCAAACAATTAGGTAAGTACCAAGTTAAAGATATGAATGTATATATCGAACCTCTTATCTACGAGTTAATGAAGTTATGGGATGGAATCAATATGCACGTCATCTGTAAACCAATAGGGATGAGGAAGTTCAATTCCATGGAATACTTGTATGGACAATTCATGATGCCCTAGGACTAACACATTTTTGTGATATGTAATGTTCCATTGAACTTTAATAGTATATACTTATTTCAATTAGATCATATCATGCATGTTTTTTAAATAATCCCTTCATTTATGATTGACATTAATCCATCTCTTGTAGGCCTTCAAACAAAGGGTAAATTTTCATTTTAGGTTTGTGGTCCTAAGATTAAATCTTGTCATTCAACAAGTTTAGGAAAGGAGGTTTTCGATGCTTATAGACACTTCCTCTCGAAGAACCATATGTATCATGCTACCGAAAAAAAATATTTTCAATGGGAAAGAAGGGACTATATTAAGACCACGAAGAATGACATCTCCCCTATGGAAGTTGGAATATAATAGAAATCGTCATGAAGGATATGATGGGATTCCATGATGAGGTTTCTCTACTATGAGCAACTAAGAATAACATATTTTTTTTATACAATGCATATAAGGGAGGATGTGACTAAAACTTTATGGCAAATCACAGATGGTAGGAGGGATAAAGAAAAAATCCTCAAAATTTTTAATGACATTGTGGAAGCCAATCATGCAATGAAAAGTGGGATACGATCAAATAACTATGGAGATTGGAACAACCTTCCATGGTAATTAATAGAGAAGAAAAGTGATGATATAAAAGAGGTCATTCAAAGAATTAAATTTCCCATAGGCTTGTCTTCAAAAATAAATAATATCTTAGCAAAGAGAGGTGAATTTGGTGGGGTAAAAACACATGATTGGTATACCTTCATTACAGTAATTATTTTGGTATGTATATTTCTATATTGGTATATATACATCTTTATGCGTTTTTTTGTCTACTTTGGATTAAACAAATAATGATTCATTTTTATTATTACGTTATGTTCTACCTCTATATCTCCCAGACAACTTCAACAACAACATCAAACAACTTATATATGATCTTGGCAGATACATGAGGTAAGTGGCGATTTATACGCTGAGTGTTTTTTCAATTAGTTGTTCAACTTAATGACATGTGTTTTACTTGTAATGTATTATATTATGTTTTGTTAAAACATGTTATTTGATTGCATCATCTGTAGATGGTTTCCATTGAAAGAAATACATAAATACAATATAAAACATTGGAAGAGAGAAATTCCTTGGCTAATGTGCGAAATGAAAAAGTATTTACCTCCAATTTTTTTTAATGCACAAGAACACTACCTCATACACCAAGTTGAGGAGATTTAATTATGTGGACTTGTACACACAAGGTCAATGTGGATGGTGGAGAACACTTGAAATCATTGAAGGCTTTGGTTAGGCAAAGAGCATGTCCTAAGGGTTCTATGGTGGAGGGATATATGGCATATAAATGCATGGTGTATATCAGCCAATATATTCCTATATTAGTAGAACATATGCATGTCGATTGCATTTGGGATGTGAACTCCATAAAATTTTTGAAGGGGAGCATCTATTGGTGAAAGGTAGAATGGTGAAAGTTAGAGGTAATTAATATAATTTAATGTGGATATATATAAAGAAATTTAATAAAAAAACTATTAAAACACCCATAAAATAAATAACAGAAATATACCCAAACCAGACATGGCAAAAAAGGCCCGAGAGCCTCACTGTAATATATTCCTCACACTCTCCATGTAATCCAATGTACAAATAATGATAATAGTACAAATAAATACATGAGGAAGTTTGTCTCAAGATATCACGTCTATCTTGGACACTATGGTTGAGAAAATATCTCAACAACACACTAATCTAGGAGCCTAACTAGTTGGAGAGAATCTCTCAACCAACTAAGCCTAAACTAACTCCTAACCATGAGGAACAAACTCAATCTAGAAAGGTAGAATTAAATCCAACTTTTATGATTTTAATTAATTTAATTGTTTTGGACTTATAATTGTTTTCATCACATGAGTGAGGCTAACATTCCCCTCCCACTGATAAGTCCAAAATAAGAACCAGGAACCATATTCCAAGTTCTCATGTTGAAACTGTTGATCCTCAAAAACACTGCCTGAAAAACCGCCAAAGATGAATGCTGAAAAAACTCAAATATGAAGAGAACATGAATCAGCTGCAAGTCTGATTCATCTATGAAATTTTCTTGATGACTCCATCATGTGCCAAGCTGCAAAAGGATCCATCTATCCTTTGCTTTCAAGAAGCATCCTTTGTCCATTGACAAAATGTTGATGACGCCCACTGGCGAATTTTGTTGTCCACTGACAAAATATTGAGAATGCACACTCGCGACTTCGTTGATGTTGAAACTGACCACTCGCTGATTTGATGATGTCCACTAGCTAATTTGTTGATGATGCCCATTGGCTAATTTGAAGATGCCCACTGGCTGCTTTTGATGATGTTGTCAAGACTTTCAGTTTGACAACCACCCTCAATTCCATTATCATTTCCCCCCTTTATCAGATAAAAGGAGAGACAATCATCTGCACTTGATTTTTGAATTCTGAACTCCCCCCCTTTAGGTGTAAGAGAGTTTCACTATTGTACTCCCACTTTTAGGTGCGTGAGAGTACCATATTCAATTGAATATTTGCTGTGATAGTTGAGATTGAATTCTATTGTAAAATTTATATAATCATTTTACTGTTGACGACCATTCCCAAGGATCAATCCATGCATAATTTATCTTTAATCCGGCAGGTTGGTCTTGTTTGCAACAATTCTCTGATGAATGATTCTTCTTGCCACATTGGTGACAAGGATGGAGATCAAAACATTGATCTTCCATGTGACCTTTTCTTTGACAATGTTTGCATATGGGTTTGTCTTCAACTTTCTCATCGCTTGTTGATGTTATTTGATCAAGAAATCCTGCATTGATTGACTTGATCGACTTAGAATAATTGGGGATATGCAAGTTGTTTTCATCTTTGTCATATCCTAATCCTCATCGATTTTTGTTACTTTAAAGTTCTTCCCATGGCTTGATGATTGGTTTTAAAGAAGCAAGTTCAATTTGATCATGAACAACTTCTACCCTTAAGGTTGTTTGAATGAGTGATTTGGAATCAACATATTTATCTTCACCTATATGGTTGAATGACTTGGAAGCATCACTCTTTTGTTGCAACTCATCTCTTTGTAGTTGTGACTCTAGTTGAAGGAACTCAATTGTTTCATGTGTTTGTTGTAGATTCATTGAAATATCAGCAAGAGTTTCTTTGCTGATTTGTACCATGTCTTCAGCAGTTGAGAGGATCAAATAGTTAAGAATCTTTAATAACTGAATGCTTTTCACCATGTGAACTTGCTGGAACTCATGCTCGCTTGCTTGGTTCAACTAGTTTCAAGCTCACTTGATGTTGTGAACTTTGCACTTGCTTGAACTCACTCTCTTGATTGATCAAAAGAAGGGTGTTGAATACTATCGAAAATGCACCCAAGAGAAACACTTACAATGATTTGAACGACTCAGTTAAAAACAATGGATTCACTTGGTTTAATTGATTCCCTATCAATTCAAAGCTTGGGTGTCAGTTTCAACCGAGAATGCACCCTTAAAATTCAACTCAATTTGACTTTGATTACAATCCAACTTACAAACTATGATTTGCAAGTTACAGTTTTGTATTAAGGCTATTAAAAAAATGGTGCAAGTTCATTTTCCAAAAAATTGCTTTTGAATTGATGCAAATGTTGTGGATGTAGATGACAACTTCATTAACTTGATTGGATGTTGATGTAGAATCATCTTTGACAACTTTATTATGTATTGTTGCTTCCTTATTGCTTTTAGTTTGCATGATTACATAATATTGAATGGAATTGATTATGTGCATGCATTTCATTAATTTGTTGTGTATTTTATGTGTACCATATTAGAAGGATAGTGTCAAAACTAGATACAAAACATGCACAATCAATCACTACACAAGGTGTACCTAAGATCCCCTTATTCAATTTTGGGTGGATCTAGGGAAAAATCACCACCAAAAAGATATGTCTTTATTGAGAATTGAGCACATCAACATTTTATCTTTACAATGTCAGTGAGACTTCTCAAGTAATGAGAATCCACTCCTGAAATAACTTGTCTTCAGGAACTAAATAAACATTGACTCAACCTTCTAAAAGTAAAAACATTCACTTACCTCTCCAAATTTAAAAAACACGTATCACTCCAATATTAAAAAAAATTCACCTTATTTCTCCACAAATATTACAAATCCCTTATCGCTCAAAAATAAAATTTGCATTAAAAAAACATCTTATTACTCCACTCACTTGTCATTCCCAAAAAAAAATCTTTATTTAAAAAACACATCTCCACAAAAAGAAGGTTCTTGCATTAATAAACGTAGGGAAATCTACATTAATAAACAAAGAGTGTTTCCTAATGGCTAGTGTGATGCAATGCTTAACGAGGTACTTGCACGTTGCTATACCAAGGCTGCTTCCACGCTGCCTGATGTTTCAGCAACAAATTTTATGTCTATTGTTTTTGAGGTGAAATTGAAGACGATGAATGCAAGGGATTACACAATGCAAGGCAAATTGGAGACCTCACTCTTCAAAATGTGTAGCTTGAAAAACTCTTCAAATTGTCTATCGACATAGCGGAAGATAGCTAGGAGCAAGATAACTTGAGAAAAGTCAGAACCCAAATGCAAGAAACCAGGTGAAATGCGAAAGGTGGATTTATTCACTTATTTTCAACCCAAGTAGTTGAAGTTGTAAAGTTATGTGAAATTAGAAGCAACAACAGATTCCTTAACAGTACCAACATAACTGGATTAATGGAAAAAATATCGTATTTGCAATGCCACCAACTTAACGAATTGTGGAGTTCAGAAAATGAATGCATACAATTAGTAACAGTAGCTCAAGGACATTTGTGCCCACCTTTGGAGTTCTTCAAATTGGCGTAGCAGTCACAATCCCCTGGAGGATAACCGTATGTTCCAGCGGGAACACAATTACATTTACTACAGCATATGAGGTAGTACTTAAGGCATTTGTTCGCTCATCCAGACAACCTACATCGCACATCACACAACTTTGGACGGTTTGTGGTATTACGAGCAGAACCTTTTGAACAACCACGATTTTTGTAGGTTCAATGAGCTTACTTACATAGTCCATGCAAAGTGCAACACATATGGCACATTAGCTACGCTTGGCTCCACGTTGATTCTACGATGCTGCAATATGTTGGCTTGAATTTAATTATTTGATCAACCAATTGTGGCCACTATGGGAAGAACTCGTGGCGTGACAATTGATCCTTAACATTGCAATTAAGATCAATCAATAGTACCAAATGTTGGAAATCAATGATTTTTCAACCTGGCACAACTCTTCTTAATTTCACGAAAGGGATTTTGAAGACACTGCTATAAAAGAAAACTAAATTGGACACACACAAACACTAACCACAACTAAAAATTAGAAAATGTGCCCAATCTGTGAATTGAATTCAAAGCTTCGAAATGCACTTCAGATCTCAAGTATATGGTACATGTGAACTTTGATAGACCCTCATTTGCAGAAACTAGATGACCCAAGGTATTCCATGTAAGTGCCACAAATCGCACACCAAATATGAAATAAATCAGACATCAGAATCTCTATTTTACCAAAATATAAGGAAATATTGACACGCATTGACACCATTGTAGTGAGGAAACCATGGACACACTATTCCCCTTTTTACTCACACAATAATATTTCTAAGATGTGGAATCAAGGGAGGAGTTCACGATAATTGCAAGACTTCGAGCATGTTAACAATCCCTTATAAAATTCATTGTAATTCATACAAAACACACACATAAGCTTTTCTGAAAATGAATACGGAGGATTTGTACAGGAAAATTGCAAACCACTATCATCATGATCTGCTCCATGATTTCTCAAAGATCCTTGGTGCGGCTTCTTCTCGAGCTTGTACGCAGCCTCTACATGGCTCCGGTTCCTTACACTTGATTTCAAGCACAAACCACGATGTATGCAATATTGTACAAGCCTCTAAGCCTCTAGCTCCGATACCAAATAAATAAATTTAAGAAATAACTAATAAAACACTCTTAAAATAAATAGCATAAATATACCCAAACCAGACATGGAAGAAAAGGCCTAAGAGCCTCACTGTAATATATTCCTCACACTCTCAATGTAATCCAATGTACAAATTATGATAATAGTACAAATAAATACATGAGGAAGTATGTCTCAAGATAGTACGTCTATCTTGGACACCATGGTTGAGAAAATATCTCAACAACGCACTAATCTAGGAGCCTAACTAGTTGCAAATAATCTCTCAACCAACTAAGCCTAAATTGAATCCTAACCATGAGGAACAAACTCAATCTAGAAAGTTAGGATTAAATCCAACTTTCTTGATTTTAATTAATTTAATTGTTTTGGAATTATTAATTTTTGTGTATATCATAGTTACTTACTTTTTATTATTTCATTAATTATTAATATTGACCATGGTAACTAATATTTATATGTGAATTATGATTTTCTGATAAATTTTCCCGAGAGTGGGATGCACTAGATTTATACATTCGAAACAATCTTGATTGGATGAAGCCATGAATTGAAAATTGTGAACAAATATATGGTACATTATCATGGGGAGGGGTGTCTGCATTGGTTAGAGAAGTTCATCATTCCCAAGATGCCAATCTTATGCAAAGGGAAATTGATTTAGAAAATGGTTTGAAAGATAAACAAGTAAGAACACATTTTCACACTGCAATATTTTATTAAGTTATTTTATAAATGTATTATTAATGTGAATGTAGGTGCGTTTTTTAAGATAATTTCCAAGTTATATGAATATGTTTATTAATTGGAAATGCCTTTCTTATGTGTTTGGCATATTGCAATTGAAACACCACAAGGCTATTTGGTACAATGGCCATAGTTTTCGCATCAAAAACTTGGATGACAAGAGGAAAAATTATGATTGTTGGTTAAATGCAGTCTTATAAGTTACTAATGTTTCCTTTATAGTTGTTACACATTCACAAGTCTCTAAAAATCAATATTATGGGTATTTGGATAACATACTTGAGTGTGGTTTTGATTCCTTCAAATTGGTTCGCTTTGACGTGAAATGGTATAGGCTACAAATGAATGAACATGATCCTGATAAAATTATTATTCAACATGATAATGGATTTACCTTGGTTAATACAAGGGCATTTGAGATAGGATCAAATTTTTATGTTCTTCCAAGCCAATGTGAACATGTCTTTTTCTCAGAGGTTCAAGGTAGATCAAGTTGGTCATATGTTGTTAGAAACAATGCAGGAGGAAGACCGATAAAGTATAATGTAGCAGAAGAAGATGATAATGTTTAAGAGGATGTCGTTGTAGAGGATAAATTAGTTGATCATGTGTCATATGTCGAAGATGTCGAAGAATTTCAAGGATATGTTCGAATAGACAATGTTCTCAATGAGGATGATATCGACAATGTACTGTCAGATGAAGAACTTGAGCCAAATGCAGGCGATGTTGTTCATCATGATGATATGGATGGTGATATGATTATGGGAAATAATGACATTGATAATGATGTTAAAATGGATAATCGTTTCAATTTCATTTTTAAACAGGATGACATAAATGTTGAGTTTGAAGAAGAAGAATATTAATGATATCAAAATGTTGAAATGCACGAGGTATGCATTTATATGTTTTAGTTGGGTTGTTCTCTTTCATTTAACTTAATTTTTTTTCTTAGTAATTTATATATGTGCTTGATTCTTACAATGTTTCTTTCAAATAGTTTATAATATATAAATTGGGTATTGGGAATATTGAGAGGGGGGGCGGGGGGATAATCCATATGAGATTCCACTTTAAGGTGCTTGGCCTTGTTGAATAGAGAATATTATATTAACCTTGAAACCAAGAGAAGTGCATTATTTGCACTGATCTCAAGCTTGTTGTCACGACCAATAGTACGTGACATAATTTACTATATCTCTCCTATGATCCTACTTCCAATATCAAAGTATATGAGTCTCGATGAATGCAAAAATAATGCCCATGAACCAATTATCTGCACCTATCACAAACTCATTGTTACCAATTGTCGACCTACCCCGGCTAAGGAGTAATCCACCGCTTAAAATTTAATAATAATTAGTGGCCAACATTGGTTTTTTTTTTTTAGTTTGTTCTTGTATGCATTGCAATTTGACATGGTTATGTTAGATGAATGCATTGCCAATATGGGAGGGTTTTGAGACTCAAGTATGACTCACAGAAATAATTCGACAATAAAATGAAAAAATTATAACATAAATGTGGAGGAGATGAAACTATTTATTGCAATTTACTACTTGTGGGCCTACCCTGGATAAGGACCAATCCACCACTTAAAATTTACTAACAATTAGTGGCCAAAATTATGTTCTAATCAATTGATCCCACACATAACGGCCTATGAATGGGGCCCAACATTGATTTTCTTTCAATTTGTGCTTGTACAGACTAAAATTTGACATGGCTATAGTAGATGCATGCATTTATGGCATTGGATGGTTTTTAGACTCAAATATGACTCATAGAAATAATTTGAAAATCAAGTGAGATCACCCAGATTTCACCATTATGCTTTTCTGAATAAGGAGAAAGAGGTATTTTTAGAGATTTGTCAAATATGAAAGTGTTACCGATTGATTGTATTATTTTATTGCTTTGCATTCTCTCTATTCTCTACAAGTTTCAATGAATCAATTTCCAAAGGGTCACATAAGTCTCTTGAGAGGACAGCGATGTGACCTGTGAATGGGGTTGGCGTTGATTTTTTTTTTCATTTTTTATTGTACACGCTAAAATTTGACATGATTATGGTAGATGCATGCATTGATTGTATCAGAGGGTTTGAAGACTCAAATACAACTCACAGAAAGAATTTGACAATCAAATGACAAAATTATAACATAAATGTTCAGGAAATGAAATTATTTATTACTATTTACCAGTTGTGGGCCTACCCTGGCTAAGGACCAATCCATCGCTTAAAATTTAGTAATAATTAGTGGAGAAATTATGCTCTAATTAATTGACCCCTAACATACTCACCTATGAATGGGGCCAACGTTGAAATTTTTACAATTTGTGCTCGTACGCACTGAAATTTGACATGGCTATAGTATATGCATTCATTGACAATGTGGGAGGGTTTGGAGACTCAAAATATGTGTTGAAAATGCAACAAGATGATGGAGCTTAGTGAAAAGAAGTCGCCTTCACTAAGTGGGCCCGCAGGCTATTTTTGGCGCAAAGTCTATTTTTAGACTATGTCTATTTTTAGACATAT
>APFE031745717.1:0-18090 GCA_000404065.3 Pinus taeda
CGTCGGAAGGTATCTAGCCCCCAACTTACCTCTTCCGATATCCGTTCGATTAAACATGTCTGCTGTCCGCCGTTTGATTTCCTGGAAGTTGTCCGCTGGTTAAAGTTCACATAGTACGCATACGGGTCTGTTAAAACTTAATTAGGCATGGACCATCCCATACGCCATAATAATGATACGGGTAAGGTCTTTAACATATCTACCATGAAGTTAATATAAGGTATGGGCGCAGATTTTTTTTAATATATGATTTGATATAGCGTTGACCCTAATTTTTGTAAAAGCAAAAAAAACGCACGGGGATTAAATTTTTATTGTAATGTGAAAATACACGGGGGATTGTATTGAATGTAATCGCATATGAAAATTGCGAAAAACCCTGGAGCAAAAAATGGCACACGGTGAAAATGAGAGTTCGCAGCAGCGAATAAAAGAGAACAGAGTTTAATTTTTGTATCGCAGGGGGGCAGAAGTGCAAAAATGTTTTTCTTTGGGTCTGTAATGAAAATGGACTTTTATGCAGCAGCAGTGAAAAGATTTTCTTTGTTTTTTATAATGTAAAAAAGAAAAGTTTGCACAGCAGTGCAGGAGGAGAAGTGAATGAAAAACCAGTAGCTTGTTTTGTTCCAAATCCATGAGTTGTTTCACACAGGTGAAAAGGTAAATCTGTAACTCTCTGTAAGTTTGTTTTTCACACAGCAGTGAATGTAAATGAAATATTTACACACAGTGGTGTAAATTTCATAGGAGGCAGAGTAAATCTTGTGAAAATGTTTTGGTGAATCCCTCTGAGTGAAAGAGGATGAATATGTAAATGTTTTTGTTTAATGAATGGAAATTTTATGGTGGTGAAATACTCTGTTCTGTGTAATTAATTTTAAAAGACTTCTCTGAGTAAAAGATCCTAGTGTAAGGAAACAGAGCATAGTCTCTGTGTTTTATATTGTATGGTTTTGGTATTTATCCATCACAAACATAGAAGCAAAAAAATACCCAACAATCTCTAGTCTTTATTCATGATTCTCTGACTCCAGAATATCTAGCTTCTTGTTGGAATTCTGAGTCTCCCTTAGATTTGTTCAAAAAATTATCAATTCAACATATAATTTTAAAAAGTATACTCTCACGGGGAGGACAACCTCGTTGTTGTGGCATTCCGCAGGTGATGGTGGTTGATGGCCCAATCTCTAGCTTATTGTTGGAATTTTGAGTCTCTTTTAAATTGGTCCAAAAAATTATCAGTTGAATATATAATTAAAAAAAAATATATACTCCCACAATGAAGACAACCTTGTTATTGTGGGATCATGGTGGTGACTGTGGTTGACGGCTATTACAGGCGGAGCCAACAAAGATATCGTGAGTGAACCTGCACGAAATACAAATTGGTGCAATACCACGAACCCACTAACCTGAACAAGAATCCCCACACCAATGCCACACTATCAGAGGGGCGAGATGGGCAAGCGTGTACTCAAACCCAGTGATGAAGTGAAGCATATCTTGAATATAATCGTGAATCTTAATGGAGACAGAACACACAACCCGGAGTATAGACAAAATGCCTATTGTATCTTTGGGCCAGAGAAGAGGCCGAGCAAGCGTGTACTCAAACCAAGTAATGAAGTGGAGCAAATCTTGAATACAACCCTGAATCCCTTGAATCTTAATGCAGACAGAACATACAACCCCGAGTACAGACAAAGAGCCTATTGTTATCTTTGGGCCAAATAAGAGGCCCAAATCTAGAGAACAATTTATGAAAGACCAAAATGATACCCATACACCTATAAAGAACAACGAGAGTGCTCGCAAGCGAGAATGGAATCAGAAGCTACCGCAGGAGCAAAGAGGGCCTATAACCAACAAAGGCGTGGAAATAACAACAAACCACGACTGTTCCGGTGCCTGGATCCTAAGGGCAAACCTGGAGACATATCCTAACCGACTCCGAGAAACTGCAGAGATTTGTTGCACTCCTCACCCAAAGTCGAAACCGCTATGAGGTGCCATACACCCACACCCGAACACTTCCACTCGCCTTCCAACCCAAACTCATTGCCCATACTGCCAAACTGAAAGGAGTCACTTGTCGATTTTCAAATTTAACCACAAAGTTCATGATGGAGATCTTCGCACAAGAGGAGTTAATGTGGAGATAGATCATGATGGGGGAGTTAATACTTGTGTGGAGGAGGAATAGGCCCGATGGCATTTCGTGAGACGATTATACTTCGGCATGAGCACCCCACCCGAGGAGAATGTAAATATAATTTTGACAGAAATATAAATGTAGAAAAGAAACACTTAAAAATTATTATTTTGAAAAAAGAAATAATTAATATTATAAAACAAAGAAAAAGACAAAAACACTACCTATAACTTTGATTGCAATATCTCAAATTATAACACTTTCCCAATTATAAATAATACTTCTTAAATTTGGAATAATCAAATTAATTAAAAACATAATAAAATATAAAAAAATAACTATTAATTTTAAAATTTTCCATAAACTCTATATATATACCAAATATTTACCCATTATTTAATCTTATTTGAGACCATCTATAAAATTAAAATTCTAAAATAAATTTAATTTATTAAAAAAATTCATCCCGAAAATATATTCTCAAATAAAACCAATCATTAAAAATAACTTAAAACTACACCAAGTCCCTACCCAAGCTCATTTACAAAAAGACCCCATCAAAAGACTCAGTTTCGAATCGCACGAAAAAAATTGCAAAAGGAAAACCGTTTTTAAACAAATTAAAATATCCAAAAATAATCCATCGAAACTTAACCAAGCTTCTCCACACAAGGCACAACACCGAGCAATATATTTGTAGATATGTATCTGGGTACTCGGCTAACTTTGAATTCAAATTTAAATCTTTACCATAGAATGTGCCAAAAGCCATAATAGGTTTCAAACTGTCTGCGCCATTAATGTCCACGAAGAATATGTGTCGTATTTAGAAATACGTAAACAGGCGAATCATGGGAATATACAAATTACAATATGTAAACAGACGAATACTGGGAATACAAATTACGCGTTTTACCTGGGTGATAAGTCTGTAATGCTATTATTGGCGTTTGATAGAGGGACCACAATATGAAACTGAGATGAAACGGCTGATCCAGAAGATGTGGTCGCACACGAATGTGGCAACGCAGACCCAGAAGTAGCGGATTCGCTAGTTTTGGAAACATTAGACTTCACAAAAGCAGGCTTTGTAGGATTTGGTAAGGTCACGGAAGGAGATGAAAGCATCAAAGATATTGCAGACATTGGTGGACGAAGTGAGGGGTCGGCTTGCGTACACAAAAGACCAACATGAATGCATCTCAACGCTTGCTCCTCATCGCATCTTTCAATTATCGATGGATCAATCATCTGCACAATATTTCCTTCTTTATATAACCTCCAGGCCTGCATAATCACAACGAATCGTCATTTTGATATTCAATTTATACATGCTGGCGAGATCCATAAGATTGGCCTCAATTTAATTTTATAGTGAACGACTACAGAAATTCATATCAATATAGATTAACAGTGAAATCTCTAAACTCAGGCATAGATAAACGGTTTTAAATAGTTGAGTTTAGATAAACAGTTTAAACAGAGCATACCTATTTTATTTTGTTGATTTTGAAGAAACACATGTAATTTTTAAGAAGAAACATATGTTTTTAATCAGATCACTCAAATTGTATAACCTATAACATCTTCCTATCTTTAAGCCCACTCAAACTGTATCAAACTATATAACATACCCTATAGAACATCAATATTCTTAACTAAAAATACAATAATAACATTACTCGAGTATCTTACCCATCTTAAAAGCATCTGCATTTCAGGCGACAAACTGTAATCCGCATTCTTTCTCCCCGTGATAAGTTCCAGGAGAAGAACTCCAAAGCTATAAACATCAGCTTTTGCAGATAATTGCCCCTGCATAGCATACTCTGGTGCCATATACCCGCTGCATGTACAAATTACATTGTCGTGATTATATAGAAAGGGAAAATTGAGGAACAACAAACTGAAAATTACTTGTGAATGAAAGCCTAGTCCTGGACCTTAGAAAATTAAAACATAAAGGAGAAGGTAAATCCCCAAATGAAAAATAGTCATGAGTAAAATTACAATACTCTCGATCCTCTTGAAATCAAATCAGCACAGTACAACATATGCATCCCTATTGCTTTTGACAGTGTGTGAGAGTGACGATTATTGTTTTGAGATCTTACTAAGTTCCAGCAACTCTTGTGCTGACGTGACTCTCATCTTCACGAAAAAGCCTTGCTAGGCCGAAATCTGCTATCTTAGGATTCAGTCCCTCGTCTAACAAAATATTGCTTGCTTTGATATCACGATGAATAATCCGCAGTTGTGAATCCTAGTGCAGATAGAGAAGACCACGAGCTACTCCCACTATAATGTTATAGCGCTTCTGCCAATCAAGCTGGTTGCGTTTGTTTGGATCTGTATCCATGGATGCAAGCAAGACAATAACTAATTATCACGACCCAACTAAGTTAATGCGTTTTATCAACATACAAAGTAAAGTTGAAATATCTTACGGAATAGGATTTTATCGAGACTCTTATTCGGTAAATACTCATAAACAAGCAATCTTTCTGATCCCTCAGCACAACAGCCGAGTAGGTTCACAAGGTTTCGATGTTGAATATTGGCCACAAGCTGCACTTCATTTAGAAATTCTCTCTTTCCTTGCAGAGACCTTAAGGAGAGCTTCTTTACGGCTATTTCTTTTCCATCTTCTGTAGTTCCCTGAGACATTTGGAAAAAAAATATCAATATGAAGATTATGACCAGGTTGCGGAGAGAGCAGCCTGCCGACTAATGATATAAGACTCTATAAACTAGCAGAAGCTTTCTTAGGGTATGGTACCTTGTATACAGCGCCAAATCCACCTTCCCCAAGCTTGTTATTTTCATGAAAATTTTCCGTAGCCATTATCAATGCTTCCATGGTAAACACAAATTTCCGATCTTGCCTGATTAATGTGTCTTCTTCAATTTGTCGATCACCTAAACAATGAAGCACAGTTTGGTTATTGCTATCATTTCGTAGGTTTCAATATAGTTTAACAGAGCAAACTGTCCTAGCTATTGTATAGTAGTGTCATTGTGATGATCCATCACATCATGTTTTTGGAAGCCAGATAAGAGAGATGCATCTTGTGTTAGCCCCAATAAGGACCTAGGCGATCCATCAACTGTCTGTGTGTGTCTTTGTAAGTTACTGTGTACTAAATCTAAAGTTTATTGAAAAGGGTGTCTAACTAGCTCATACTCATGACCTTATGCCTGAATTTTTGTCGTCTGAGCTTATGCCTCAATTTGTGTCGATGGTAGATTTTTGGAATATCTCAAAATTTCAGGGTTCGGAGAGTAGAGATCTTGAACTTAAGAATGAACATCTTCCAGAATAAATATCAAATTCAAAAATATTTCCAAAATCTATGATCAATATTAAAATATCCACTTCAAACTAAAATAAACCAAAGCCCAAGTCAAATATACCCAAATCTGATAATATGCACCGCTACAATTTCCTTCAAGGTGCATAGGATCAGAGCCCAACCCAGCACACGGACCAGCATAAATAATATAATTTTATGCCATACCTTCGTTTGGCCTTGAAAATTTGACAGACTTCAATCTTCTTCCAATTGCAAGCAAGCATACAAACACCACGAGAAGCAAACCGCCAGCAACACCTAAAATCAAGGGTAATTTGTTTGAAGACTTGTTGATCTGCGTACTGTTCCTCGATGGTGTGATGTCCACCGGCTTATTAACTGGCGCTTCAACAGGTGGTGTATCTGCAGTAGAATTAAAGAAGGGATATATTTCATAATGGACTATGCAGCTTCCAATCAGACCCCTAGCCCCTTGCCTTCCCGTATAAACTGTGAAAATATAATTGATTGTATTTGAGAGACATGTTGTGCAGTCGTCACTCGATATATCTCTCCAGCACTGGACCAGACCGTAAATCTTTCGAGACAAGGAGTCTGTAACATTTCCGGAAGCATATAAGTGAGAGCTAGATGCTGCCTGAGCCGATAAATTGGTGAATAGGTTCCCCAGAGCCGTCATAAAGACATCGGGGCTGGAAACATTATTTAAATTGTAAGCATACCATGCATCGACAGTATCCAGTTGTCCGATGAAACTGTAGTTTTCATAACGCAAGAAGCAGTAATCAAGCCAGATTAAACCGCCGGTGGAATTCTCACAGTCTTGTCGAAGGGTAGTATTTGCTTGTTGCGAACAATTGTAGCATTGTTCGATTGTTGTGTCTCCCCTGCATTGGAGGAGGCCATATACTTGGTCGGGACTTTGGCCTGAAACAGAAGTGTTAAACCCAGTGTGGTTGGTGTGTCGAACAAGATTATCCAAGACTGCATTCAGATTGGTCTCAAACTTACTGCCTGTTATGGAGGTAACGTTGGCGCGGCAAGTGTGCTGTGCGTGGCAAATATGTGCATGAATAGTAATGAGGATTAAGATAACTATAATTATGTAGAATAGCTTAATACTTTGCTGCATCTGGATAGTGGAGCACCAAACTCTGCCATGGAGGATTGTCATGGCGATTAAGGGACAATGGAGAACCCACAGTGCAACCGTGCCAACACTAGTACTCCCGAAAATTCTAATCTATTCTACACAGATATCATATGCTAATCAATGATCCAGACTCGGACCATATTTTCAAGTTCTGAAAATTCAGAGCATTAGCGAGGCCAGTATGGCTAAATAGCGTACACGGACCATCAGGAATCAATGTAACCATGTAAAAAAACAAAAAATGAAGAACGGGATTGAAGCACAGGTCACCAAATATTCCTCTGTTTATGTACATGTAATCAAGCTACGCCACCCCATTGCCGTGCTCTTCCAGATTTGATAACTGATGTACCAGTCCAACTTTCCATCTCCCCTTCCCTTTCCTTCGTCAACACGTTAACTGCGCTGAAAAAGCAGCGCAGGATTTGGTTTTATATAATTTTGTTAAATACACTTCTATTGGAATCCGTCCGTCATCGAATCTTCCTTTTATCATGCGATTCCACCTATGCCAACCAACAACATTTGGCTTTTAGTCCGAGAAGTCAATGTACTAGCGATGTCCGCTATATTCAGTAACAACCTTGGAGGAGTCAAGGTAATAACTATGTAAACCAATAAACCAATAATTTTTTGTGTTGTTTGAAAGAGTCAAGGTAGATAATAACATTACCTATAAATATATCATAATATGAGATGCAAACCTAGGTAAGTAAAAGACCAACCAACCAACATTACAAATAAACATATCATAATAAATAATTACATTACAAATAAAACGTGAGATTCAAACCTACATAAATAAATAAAAACAACAAACCCACCAAATGATATGTATATTTGTTTTTTCCTTTGGAAAGTTCCCCTCAGCATTACGCTTAAGGTTTTTGAAGGGATTTAATAATATTTTGATCTCTTTAATTTAAAATTTAATTTTTGTTAAAAAGATAATTTTTTAATAACTAAATTTACTAAAACTATATTATAAATTTAAAATTAAACCTATTCAGATTATACCATAAATTTACATAAATGATGTGAACGCATAATCTTCCACATTTTAGAAAATAATAAATAAAAAGAGCTCTACTCAAACTCATGTGGGTTCGGATTTCTTGTTTTCGTAAATGCACAAAAGTGTAGCTTTCATTCTGGAAAGTCTCATAATGTGCAATTTTATTTGAAATGCAAATGGGGCGGCTACCAACTTCTTGATAAGGGTTATTGACAATATACACTTACGGGTGAATACCTCTCACCTGCCCAAAGCGTGTTGATACAGTCGGGTCTTTAGTAGATCGTTTTTTATATTGTTTGACTAATGTAGCGATGCGGTCGATTCTTTCTGATCTGATCTTAAAAGGGTACAGGTAAGTAATGTGCATTCTCCAATTTTATTTTATATATTATAATATAAATGAAAAATTTATATTTATTTAAAAATTATAAAATAGTAAATAATATTTAAATTTAAAATCACAATTATTATTGTTAATTAATTTAAAAGTGAAAGATGGACGGGAGGAAACCACAAAATTAACACATTCAAATAGGAGTTGTTGTCCAATTGTTTAAGGTTACAAAATTATATAGACTTAAAACTGTATCCTACTTCTCACACATATGACACATACATAATAGTTGTTAATTTAGCTTTTGAAATTCACATCGTTATTTGTGAGGGGTTTTATTTGTCGCATATTGATCGAGATTCAAAGATTGCTATTCTATATAAATTTAGACAGATGCCAATAATGGTTTTCTTATTCATATAATGATGATTAATTGTCGATGAATTGTTTGATTTTTTTAATGTGTCATAATGAACTTTCAAGATATCATAACATTTATGAACAAGTATTTAAATCGCTAAACTTCCACTCTTATGTAAAAAATGGATTTTTTTTATTGATATAGAATGTTTCATGAAATTCAAATCTTTGAATGTTTATAATTAAGGATGGTGGAAACAAAATACAAATTACAATTATTTGATCAATAGGGTGAAAAGGAGAAGACACCAACCTTAGAGCAGTCCACAAATGCTCTTAAGAAATTTCTCAATGAAGAAGCAATTTTTTTGTTGACCAATCTCATCGAAGAAATAAGGAAAATTCAAATGAAATTAAATAGGAAACTCAATTATTTAATTCTGATTCAGCCACAGACAAAAGAGATCAGAGGCCAAACCAAAACCATGATGTGCCAAATTTATCACTATGGGGTAAGAAACTCATTTAATTATCAAATTTATTTATTTGTGATTTTAATTATCCCATCCTTCATAAAAAAACTATTTATTTAACAGAAAATTTTGAGGGTTTACTATTATGCAAAATCTACGACTGCAGACAAAAGTATCTTCCCTAGGCCTGGTGGACTGACTTAGAACATCATAAAGACAAAGGGAATAATGTTTTCCTTAAAGTAAATAGATAACAGGATGAAGTCTACCTAGAATCTATTGTATGCTTCGCTCCTTAGCTTGAATGCTCCAATCCTAGCTCTAAGCATTATTATTAGAACCTGCACAGTCAAATAACACAAGCCAACAATCCACAAAATCTATGTAGCATCATCTAATCACTTTATTCAATAGATCAACATGGTATTCAAATATATGAAACCATAACATCATATATACGAAAACAAAGAACTCTTTGTATTAATAGAAATGGAATAAGTTACAACCAAAAATAGGTGTTGATCCTATAAATGAGCTCCTCCAAGTTGACTTGTCCTTTCCTTGTCACAAAGTGCACCTCTAATCACCATAATGCATGGAAATATATCTCTCACATCAGCAGGATAAGGGTAAAATGACTCTCCAAAAGCCAACCCATTGCCTCTGGATGATAGTAAATATACATGTGAAGGAGGTAGTTCATGAATTATCATTTTACCAATATGGGCTTGAGATCCACTCTTGATGGGAGGATGAGATCAAGGGGTAAGGGATGAAAACTCCAAGGTAGGATAGGATAGGATTCAAGACTTTTATCTGAGGTAAATGTTTACAACAAATCCTGGAAGCTTCTGGAAGAAGAGGCTTCAATATTCTCTCTCTTTTTCCTGAATTTCTAGAATCAATGCACCCCCAACATTGAGGAACCTCTTCGTAATCAACACAGGTGGAGAGTAGGGCAACCTAGTAGTCAATGTCATCCAATAGGAGGTCAGGGAGTGGTGGTCCTTAAAATGACTAAAACAAGGTGATTTTAGGCATAAACTCAGGGATTAAAATGAGTCATGCTTAGGGATTTATGCAAGGATAATGAAAAGGAGGTCAAAGGATGTTGATTGATCTAGTTGAAGACCTATTTACCAAATGTGACATAATGACCTACAACAGATTGCACCCTAAAGCGCAAAGTAAAAAATGACAACTGATGACTGAAACGCCTTACCTTGTGACAAGTCGGGATCAGAAAAAATGACAAGGTCATCATCTGTTACAATACATTTACATATTGGCATCTTTGTTGAGGGAGGTATACCCATACTCAGCACATAAGCTAACATTACATGTACAATGATCAAAAGACACGTCCATAGATGGCTGATGGTCGAATCATGACTGGATAATTATCTCTATGATCATAGCCATCATATATTATGATCTTGTATTACTCCTAACATCATAGCTTGGATGAATGAAACTAGATTCAGGGTCTTCTATCTCATTCACATGACCAACCAATATATGAGTCTAACCATGTGAATCAATGAGCTGAACTTGAATGTGGTAGACAACATCTAATTACTAGCCAATGATGTAAGTCATTAACAGATATGAGAGAAACCACCAATGATGTTAATGACTCTCAAGGTACTCCAGTACAATCCGTATGGTGTGAATACATGAGTTGCTGTCGAACACCACAGAGAATCGTTTGATCGAAGGCCAATGATGTAAACTTGTCACCAAGAGCGAGGGAACTTGCCATGGATGTATGTAAGAACCAAGGCAGCAAGGGGTGTTTCTAAGTCAAATTACTAGATATTGAGTTGATGTCAAGAGGAAACAACCCATCACAGGAGGGCCTTGATGTATCCCCAATCACAACATGAAACGAGTATGATGATTTCAGACAGAATGATCAGAGTGATGTTGATACGGAACTGGATCAAGGAATATAGACGTGGAATGAAGGCTTAAGAGTATTTTAGTAGATATTAGTTGGACGACTTATCTTGAACACGGCGACAACACTGAATGGAGTTGGCATCATTGACCCAAAACCAAATATTGAGGCTTTGAAATGGTATGATAAATAAAAAACAGGCATATTTCCCAACCCAACAGCCATGGAGATGAGGCTAAAGAGTGTCGTGTTAAAGAGAAACTCGCTACAATTAACAAACAGAGTACCTTGTTTTCCCAATCTCCCCATCCATATTGGTCAGTACCTCTTTTTTTAGTAAGATTGAGGCAGATAGCATATGCTTAATCTGTAAGTTCATCCTTCTGATGAATCTTTCTGAGAATATTTAACGAACCCAAAGAAGGAGTGGTTTCGTCTTGTCACGAATGATGAGTCCGTCATTGTTTGATGTTTTAACAATTTCAATGAACTTATAACTCGGCATATATTTCATATTTAGAGAGTTTGAAGAAGAGTTAGAAAATAAAACTCTAGATGTTCCATTTCGTAGATAGTCCCTTAGGTCCAAAAAGGAAGAAAATAATACCAAAGGGAACCTCTTATCCATGTTCGACTAACGAATTCCTTTGTCGTAGTTAGTATATCTCAGTTCGGAAAAGACTTAAACTTATACTGAGTAGACATATTTTCATTTACTTTAATGAGTTCGAAAAGACAAGTGCTCCACAATATTTTCATATTTTGGAGTTTGAAAAGAGCTTAAAGAGGACTCCTCCTAGAGGAATGAGTGGTATAAAGGGTAGCAATTGATTCTGGTCATGATGGAACTAATTAAAACATATAAAAGTTATGGGGTTGGCTAATAAGGCCACTCATCACAACAGTTCCTCACGAAAGGGTAAAACAACCAAGTGAAAGCGTATGATTTTCCAAGAAGATGGTGACGATGGAATGAGAAAACCAAGGATCATCTAGCAGAAACAGACTAATAAAAATGGAAATATGAGAGATAAAGTGGGAATGGTTTCATTTTTATACAAGCTTGAAACATGGGAAACTATGCTTGAAATTGGTTTCATTTTTACACAAGCTTGAAACATGGGAAACTATGCTTGAGATTAGTTTGCATGCCCCCAAAATAATGACTCAATTTGAGGTACATGCCCCTCAAATTTTATTTCATGTACCTAAGTAGACTACTAGTGACTAATAGGTGGATGGAATGAAGGTTCATTTACAAGATTAAATGAAAGACTCGACTAGGAATTTACAAGATCTAATCAAAGACTCGAATTGGAATGGGATATGTTTTATTTTTAAATGAGCTTGACACAAGAAAAGAACTATATTCAAGGAACCTTGTTTTATTTTTTAACAAGATTGACACAAGTAAATGAAATTTTCTTCCACACCTTGTTTCATTTTTTAAGGAGCTTGACACAAGAAGAGGAACTCTACTCCTGAACCCTATTTCGTTTTTAAGGAGCTTGACACAAGAAAAGGAACTCTCCTCCAAGAACCTTGATCATGACCTCTAGGAGGCATTACAAGAGGTTCTCATCATATGGGAGAATAATGCTCTGGAAGGGATCAAAGGATCCAATGGAAAGATCAGACTCCAATGACTCCAGTAAATGATGCACTACATCACCTACTAGATCATGAGTATTTTCAGGCATGGAACAGGTGGCCACATAATAAATATGTGGCGGCAGAGATACCACTTGCATATAAGGACCATTTACGGATGTTGGTTGATTGGGAGTTAGATTAGGACCAACGAGCAAAAGATGGTCAATGGTAACGATTCTTCCTTCATGTGGGAAACACATCACATGAAAAAGTGAAGAGACAAGAGCTCCCATGACATAAACATAGTCATGCCCAAGGATAAAATTAAAATCCAAAGGGTCGTGGACTACCATCACATCGATATATATAGGGTTTCCTCCCAAAGTAATAGGTAATTGAGTAAGGATCCTTAATGGTTGACTGATTCTTATGTTAAAAGCCAACATATTCTAGGTAATGGGCACAAGTTGTGGAGAACCTAAAGATTTTCAAGCAGTTGAGGAAAAAATACTAACATAGGCACCTTCATCTATAATTATACTAGGTAAAACCACATTATAATCTTGTACTATGATTTGGAAGGGAAAATAAGGAGGAAGGCGATATCCTATTAGTTGAGTCCAGTCAAAGGAAGTGACCATGCTACTTGGAGGGGGTGTCATGGGAACGAGAGAACTTCTCTCTTGTGCTATGGGAATGGGCGAAATTCCCCCTTGTGCTATGGGAATGGGAGAACTGCTCTCCAGTGTTGTGGGAATGAGAGGATTTCCCCACTCTCCCGTGGGAATGAGAGAAATATCCCCTATTTCTTTGCAACCTAAAGAAATGAGTACGAAATATCCCCTATTTCATTGTGGTATGAAGTTCACTCTCTACAATAAAAGTACAGTCGACTAAAGGTGGAATCAATTTAGCCATTTTCTCAACCAATTGTTGGTTGGGAATGGACTCATGGGATTCACATTTAGAGAGACCGAGATTAATTGGAGATGGATTCTGATCAATCATTTCATGAACTAGTGGAGGATTGGGAGAAACCTTTCAATATCTAGTCGTAAGACAAGGTTGAGAAGCTGTAAGGTTTTCCAACACTTTTGAGGCTTCATCCATATAAGGAAAAAGGTGGATAGAATGATTCCCTTCACATAAATTACGTTGAAATTTGGCTTTACCCTTTTTCCCATGGACCTTACTCTCACTAGTTGAGGGTTTATCACCAACATGATCTCCAAAAGTTGATGACAAAGGCTGATGTGAGCCTATAGAACACACTTCTAACACCTTGGGAATACCAGGATGTTGTTTCGTAGTCAATTAATTGATTTTAGAAATTAACAACAAAAAATAAAACAAAGGGGTAAACTAGGCAAAAGTTTTACCAAGCAACCATGAACTACAATACACACCTTGGTGAACCAAGGACTTAATGTACATGCATGCAATCTCCCCAAATATTGTGTTTGGTGTATCACGGTGTACAAAGCATCCAAAATTGTTAGCTATGGTGAGGATAACAACCTATAAGGGACTTTCAAAATATACTCGATAGTACGTGGAAGTGCAGTCCCTAGTAGTGTTGTCTAATGCATAACCGTTCGATGAGAACATTTACATATACTTTACGTGCATGTAGTGCCATCCAATATACCTGAAGGTACATGGAGAATGATCATATAAACTCATGTAGATGGAATGGAATATCACCCGTAGGATACAATGATGGAAAACAACAACAACTCCTATGTTTAATGATGTTGGAACACATCTTTAGCCTAGACATTTATGTGTGTCGTTAAGTTTCAAACGCTCCTTAGGTTAATTAAGTGAATTTTAGAGTTTATCTTTAATTATATTTTAGTTTTTAAGGCTCAAAATTTGATGTCACCTTAATACACCTATGATGCAACTAATAGGAGAAAAATAATTCTTTTGATTTTCGATGAAAGCTATCTAGTGTAGGGAAGAGGTGCAAAAAATGATGCAATAATCAAATATGCAACAAACAAGAGCTTCCTAACTAGATCTTTCATTTTCAATATTCCAATTCAATTCAAAGCATTAAAAGATGTAAAACCATGCAATGTAATCTATGCACGATTCCCCTAAAAACTATGCAAATGTAATATATGCACAATTTCATTTCCTACTGTGAAAATGAGAATTTTAACTATGCAAATGTGATCTATGCAAGAGAATTATTCAAAACAAACATAAGAGGATTCCAATGAAATCAAATCTAATGTGAGATTTCATGAACAAAGGACTCAAACTAAAAGTAGTTGAAAATTTTAAAAATCGAAAGAGATGACACTCAAAGGCGATTAACACTCATACATAATTCCCCCGTTATCCAGTGTTGTGGGAATGAGAGGATTTCCCCCCTTTATCGAGGAATGATATAACTATCCTCTAGTTCATTGGAACCTAAAGAAACGAGAAGAACTTAAGTGGTATGAAGTTCACTCTCTACACGAAAAGTATGATCGACTAAAGGTGGAATCAATTCAACCATTTTCTCAACCAATGGTTGGTTAGGAACAGGCTTATGGGAGTCACATTTAGAGAGAGTGGGATTGATTGGAGATGGATTATGATCAATCATTTCATCAATTAGTGGAGGATTGAGAGAAATATTTTTATATCTAGCCGGAAGACGAGGCTGAGAAGTTGTAAGGTTTTCCAACACTTTTGGGGCTTCATCCATATAAGGACAAAGGTGAATAAGATGATTTCCTTCACATAACTTACAGGTATATTTGGCTTTACTCTTTTTCCCATGGACCTTACTATCACTAGTTGAGGATTTATCACCAACATTATCTCCAAAAGCTTATGACAAAGGTTGATGTGAGCCTGTATACCACACTTCTAACACATTAGGAATATGAGGAAAATATCTAAGAAGGTGATCACCCTTACATAGCTTGCAAGGGAATTTAACTTTCTGGGGTTGATTGGAAGATTTTCCCATACTAGTTGCATCAGTAGCAATGGTTTCTTGGTTTCTCCCCTGCTTATTTTGCTTCTTCTTCTTCTTCTTCTTCTTAGCTTCTTGGTTACTAGAATCAATACTTTCACTAGGTGAGGAGGAAGAAAGGGATGAAGAAACAACAGGTGAAGAAGGAGAAGCGTCAACTTTAGGATCAACTTGAGGTTGATATTTTTCAAGTGGAGGAGAGCATGGTTCAAAAGAAATTTGGACATTTAGAACCATAGGGGTCGAAAACAACCAAACTGGAAAACCAATAGTATATCCGGGAAGGGACAACATTTCCATATAAGGAGCACCAATATTTCCAAAAGAAGGAAAAGGACCAGAACTCCTATCAAAGGGTTTTTCTTGATTAGTGGACTCGGGAATTTTTGCCATAAGTTTCAACCTAAGATATACTAAGGAGTTGTTCCACGGTAAGGATGTTATTTCACGATCAATTAATTGATTCTAAAAAATAACAACACAAAATAAAACAAAAGGGTAACCTAGGAAAAAGGTTTACCTAACAATCATGAACTAAAATTTACACCTTGGTGAACCAAGGACTTAACGTACATGCAAGGAATCTCTCTGAATGTTGTGTTCAGTGTATCACGGTGTACAAGACGACTGACTCGGTTACTTATGGCGAGGATAGAAACCTATAGGGGACTTCCAAAATATACTCGATGGTACATGGAAGTGCAGTGCATAGCAATGTTCTCTAATGTCTAACTGTTTGATGAGAGTTTTCCCATATAGTTTTCATGTGTGGAGTGCTATCTAATATGCCCGAAGGTACATGGAGAACGATCTTATACACTCACGTACGTGGAATGTGATATCACCCTCAGGATACAATGTTGGAAAACAACTACAACTCCTACGTTTAACGACGTTAGAGAACATCTTTAGCCTATATCTCTATGTGTGTTATTAAGTTTCAAATGCATCTTAGGTTAATTAAGTGAATTTTAGAGTTTATCTTGAATTATGTTTCATTTTTTAAGGCTCAAAATCCGATGTCACCTGAACACACCTATGATACAACTAATATGAAAAAGGATAACTATTTTTGTTTTCAATGAAAGCTATCTAGTGTAGGGAATAGGTTTAAATAATGATGCAACAATCAAATATGAAACAAACAAGAGCTTCCTAACTAGATCTTTCAATTTCACTATTCTAATTCAATTCTAAGCATTAAAGATGCCAAACCATGCAATGTAATCTATGCATGATTCCCCTGAAAATAATGCAAATGTAATCTATGCACAATTTCCTTTCCTACTGTGAAAAAGAGAATTCTAACTATGAAAATGTGGTCTATGCAAGGGAATTCTTCAAAAAAAATACAACAAGATTCCAATGAAATCAAATGTACTATGATATTTCATGAACAAAGGGCTCAAACTTAAATTGGGTGAAAATTTCAAAAATCAAAAGAGATGATACTCAAAGGCAATTAAAACTCATACATAATTTAGCGGCCGCCCCCCCCCCCCCACAACTGACGATTGAGAGGGAATTTTTTTTTTGCAAAAATGAAAGCAAAAACACGCAATTTCACACAAAAAACCCTAGATGCAATGTAAAGAGATTTTTCTTTTCAATTTCCTCTTAATTTTCAAAATGAGATAAAACTAAGATGCATGCCTAATCACTGATAAAAGAAAACTTTTCAAAATGATCATTAAAACACCAATTCATGTAAGAACTCAATGATCAAACAAAATCAATTTGAAAACAACCTAATGAGAAGAAAAAAGTAAAATCTGTAACCAAATCATTACCAAAGATATTAAAATAAAAGAAAACCAAATGGAGGCTTTAGAGGGACCATAAGACACTCAGAGACTTAAGGAAGAGCGGTTGAAACAAGGCTGATCAGAGACAAAATCAAGGAAAAAAAAACTTATGCATGAATACGGGCCAAAATAGCAGTGCTATGCAATGTAGGAACAGAGAAGGCCCAACTAGTCTGCAACAATTTGTGAGAAGACTAGAGGATGCGTTCGTCTAGGGATGCAAAGTTATGTCACAAGGATTGCAATTGAGATTCAATGAAAGGTGTTCCTAGGTATGTTCTTGACTAAATAAGATAGTAAAGTTCCAAAGAAGAGCTCAGACAAGAACAATAGAAAAAGAAACCACCAAGGGAATAGCCTGATCCCTAGTATGGTTGCCAAATTGTTATTCAGAATCTACCACTACGAACAAAAGTATCTACTCTAAGCCTGGTGGACTAACCTAAAACAACTGAAAGACAAAGGGACTAATATTTTCCTTAAAATAAATAGATAACATGATGAAGACTACCTAGAATCTATTGTATGATTCACTCCTTCGTTGGCTTGAATGATCCAATCCTAGCTTGGATTGCTATTTAGAACCTGCACAGTCAGGTAACACAAGCCAATGATCCATCAAATCTACATTGTATCATATAATCACTTTATTCAATAGATCAACATGGTATTGAAATATATGAAATCATAACATCATATATAGGAAAAAAATGAACTCTTCGTATTAACAGAAATGGAGTGAGTTACAACGAAAAATAGGTGTTGATCCTGTAAAATATCTCCTCAAAGTTGACTTATCCTTTCCTTGTCACAAAGTGCACCTCTAATCACCCTAATGCATGGAAATATATCTCTCACATCAGCAACATAAGGGTATAATCACTCTCCAAAAGGCAATCCTTTACCTATGATTGGAAGTAAATATATAGGTGAAGGAGGTAGTTCATGAATTATTATCCTTTTACCAATATGGGATTGAGATCCACTATTGATGGGAGGATGAGCTCAAGG
>APFE031745727.1:0-24805 GCA_000404065.3 Pinus taeda
GGAGGAGAAACAATTATATGAAAAAACCTCCAAATTTTTCTTTGGATTACAAGAGGCGGAATAGTTGGGTCATATTGTGTCTCATGAAGGTGTTAAGGTAGACTCTAGAAAAATTAAAGCCATTAAGGAATGGAAAATCCCCACATCCATAAAGCATCTATAAGGATTTCTCAGGTTGACAGGGTATTCTCACAAGTTTGTTAAGGATTATGGGAGAATAGTAGCACCTCTAATAACATTAATAAAGAAAGATGCATTTTTTTGGACTCCAGAAGCAACAAAAGCCTTTGAACATCTTAAAGAGGAAATGTACTAAGCATCAGTCTTAGCTATGCCAGACTTTAAAAAAAAAAATTATTGTGGAATGTGATGCTTCAAGAAATGGAATTGGTGTTTTTTTAATGCAAGAAGAAAGACCCATTTCTTTCGAAAGTCATCCAATCAAAGGAAGGCATTTACACAAAGCTATTTATGAGAAGGAAATGTTGTAAATACTACATGCACTTAAGAAATGGTGACCTTACCTAATGGGAACACACTTCAAGGTAAAAAAATATCATGATAGCCTTAAATACATTTTAGAACAAATATTATATTCTAAAGAGAAACAAAAGTGGGTCACAAAGATGTTGGGTTATGATGTTGAAATCATGTACAAAAAAGGGAATCAAAATGTTGTTGCACATGCACTCCCAAAAAAGGATGAGGATGTGGAAGCATTGCTTAGTGCCATTTATATTATCCAACCAGATTGGATAAAGGAAGCAAGGAATGAATGGAAGAATGACGAAGAACTGTGGGCACTCATTCAAAAGTTACAACAAGACTGCAGTACATCTGATACATTTAGTTGGAAAAATGATTTGTTATGGTACACAGTTTGCGTGTACCTCTGTAATAATTTCCAAATCAAATAGAAGATTATTATGGAATCGCACACCTCTCCCTAAGGAGTGCACTCAGGATTTTTAAAAACTTACCATATGGTTAAGAAGGATTTTTTTGGATGGCCTTAGATATGATATTCAAAATTTTGTGGCAGAATGTTTGGTTTCCAAAGAAAATAAAGTTGAAACAATTAGGACCCCAAGTCTATTTACAACCTTTATCCATTTCATGTGAACGTTGGCAGGAGGTTTCAATGGATTTTATCATAGGTTTACCCAAGTCCAAAAGAAAGAGTGTCATCATGGTGGTATTTGATAGACTTACCAAGTGTGAACACTTTTGGGCATTATCTCATCCCTTTAAAGTCTGTAGAGTTGCTACTGCATTTATGGAAACAATTCAAAAGCTACATGGAAACCCAAAGATTATTGCAAGTGACAAAAATCCTATTTTCACTAGAAATTTTGGACATAATTATTTTATTGCCTTGGTACTTAGTTAGCTCATATCTCATATTATCATCCTCAATCTGATGGAGAAACTAAAATAATGACCACATGTTTGGAATGATATCTTCATTGCTTTGTATTTGATAAATAGATGCAATGGGCCAAATGGATACCTCTGGTTGAATGGTGGTATAACACTTTCTTCCATACTTAGACAAAATGACCCCAATTATGGAACTTTATGGATATCACCCACCATCTATCACATCATATTTAAGAGAAAATTCTAAGGTTTCAGCAGTGAAATACAACATCAAGCATCAACAACAAGTTCTCCAACTATTAAAGGATAACCTCACTTTGGCACATAATATAATGAAAGAAAAAGCATATCAACATTGCAACAAAAGAAGTTTTGATATAGGTGACTTGGTAATTCTATGGCTACAACCATACAAACAAATGTCCTTCAAGAAAGATAAGAAGGATAATAAATTATCACCAAAGTATTATCATTCGTACAAGGTGTTGCAAAAACATTGGTAATATATTATACAAATTGGATATTCCTACAACTTCGTGAGTGCACCGAGTTTTCCATGTTTCATGCTTAAACAAGGTTATAGGAAGCAAGCTCCCAGTTCAAAAAATATTGCTAGAATTTATGAGGAAGGAAAAATCATATTGGAACCTAAATAAGTCATAGAAACTAGAACTCTACAGCTACAAGATCGATCAATTTCAGAGTATCTTATCAAGTGGAGGAATTTACCCACCAAAGATTCCCCATGGGAGGATGAGAATTTTATACAGAATCATCCAAAAAAACTCAAGCATTGAGAACACCACTTTTTTGGAGAGGGGAATGTTAGGTCCCTATAATACTAGTGTATTCCCTAATTATTATTGTCATTGTAGCACCTTATTTTTATTGTTGCACACCGTTACATTATTATTGTTATGTTAGATTTGACTTTATTCTAACCCCTTAGAATCCTATATATAAAACGAAGGTGTTTTCATTTGTGTCATCCAATAATTGTTCATTTGCGTAATGTAAATGAGGTTTACCCCTTGAAGAGGATGATTTTGAAGTCGTCGCTCTATCTTTTCTTCTATTTTGTCAGTTGGTTGCATAACAGTATGTCATTGGCATGGAGGAATGTTTGGATTCACAATGGATTGCATAACCTTTCCATTTCATGGATAGCCAGGGTGATTGTCGGTTTACTTTCATGATTTGTTTTTGGTCGGTTCTCATGATTCCTTAGATTTAGTTGAGTTATTACTTCTTGGAAACCCTAGTTGGACAAATGCTCTAGAAGTCATGTAACAACTTGGGTGGAGTTACTAGTCATGGAATCCTTGGTTGGACAAAATCTTTGGAAGCTCTTGGTGGGTTGAGTTACCAGTCCTAGAAACCTTGGTTGGAAAAATGCTCTAGAATCCTAATGACAATGGTGGCTTGATCTGCTAGCCCTAGAAGCCTTGGTTCGAACAAACACTCTGGAAGCCCTAGAAGGCTTGGATGGAGACCAATCCGATGATGGTTTTGGCGATGTATGAATGTGAGGTGGAATCATTATTTGATGGGATGAGGGGGATGGCCTATGGAATCCCTGGATGAGTTTTGATTGATGTCTTTTACGAGATCCCACATTCATGCTTGGAATATGGCACGGGGTTGAATGGTTGACAAGAAATTTGGCTAAGCTATTATACGGTTGGGTGGAATGTGGTAGTCCCATCTCCAGTTGGTTCATTGCATTCATTAATGAGATATTCTTTCCTTGATTTCCATGTCTAAAGGTATTGATGTATTTATGGATTTGATGGTTGTCATGTTTATTGTATTTTTTTTCCCATTACGTTGGTTCTATGTACATTTTATGACAATGGTTACATATGAATTTCAACATGTTCTAACTTGTATGTGAATGTATAATGTGTATATGACCTAATAGATGATAATGCATCAAATTACATAAGGGAACAATGGTTCATAGTGATTCTCATATAAGTATGAGATCCCTACAATTAACTCTATTATTTACACCTACAGATTACATGTCGATGATATGTTGATGAAATGTCTATCATGGCCACTAGGGATCTTATCAAGATCTCTAAGAAGTATTTTCCTCAGTAATTTCATTTCCTTGTTAATTTATTGAATTGAAGAGATGAATTAGTTTTGGGCAGTGACCTGGGATCTGGGCTTGAAAAAGTGGCTCAAATCATGGAGTCATTCGAATAACACTAACAATTTTGGTCCACAGTCATTAGAAGCTAGGCCTCTGAGAGCGAATTTAGGTTGTTGGTCACTCTACTTTACTAACTTAAAGAGATGAATCAATTATGGGCAGGGAAATGGACATTGGGCCTAAAAAGTGGGTCAAATCCCAGAGTCACTTGCATAGCACTGACAGTTTTGGTCCACAGTCACTAGCAGGTAGGCCGATGAGATTGAATTTAGGTTGTTGGTCACTCTCTTGCCCATAGCATGATAGGGACTATGGCCCAAGAGACCTAAGAAAACAGTGGGACCCATCGACATGGCGTGTGAGTGGCTGAATTATCTTCTGAGGGTTATGTTGATGATTTTGGATGTCTGTATGGTGTGTTTCCATCGGTTCCACTTCCTTAATGTGACTTAGGAGGTTGAATAATATCATAGGGGCCACTCATTGCATGTTTACCCTGGCTGACTCGTTGCTTAGGTAGAAGTGGACAAAGGGTGTTACATTAAACCAATGTATCACGACCCCCACCCCATCAATATAATTCATTGATCTATGATTAGTGAGAATCTAGACTTCCTCCCCCATCTCCCAACATAATTTCATAACCATGCAATTTATTGTTGTATCTATAATACATATTTTTTATTTGTGTGTGTGTGTGTGTGTGTGTGTGTGTGTGTATATATATATATATTTTCAAGGTAAAACTCAACAACTTAGTATTAATAAAAATAAAATTTTACATAGATCAGATGCACAAGTGCATTCAAATATTGGCTCAAGAATAAGTGTATGTGATTTAAGCACACATAGTAGCTAGAATAAAAAAAATACATTTGACAAGATAAACTGGTTTTTTTTTCTCCTTTTACTTTTGGACTTTTTTCCAAACCCCTATTGATGGATTAGATGAAACAATTGCTAGCTCATTATTTCCTGAAATCTTTTGGCCTTCTTTATTTGAATCTGACCTCTCAAACAGATGTGATCACTTTGTTCCACCTGGACCTTGATTGTTTCTCTTCTCATCGTGTTGGTTCTCATGGATCAAGACCACTACTGAGTTATTGGGAATCTATGCTTGTTTGTTCTAATAATTCTACTTCTCTTCTCCATCCTTTTGAGAACCTTGTTGATTTTATGTCTCTAGCTGTTGTTGGGTCTCATCCATTTCTTCATCCTCATCATCTGAAGAAGGAGGTTCGATGAATTTCCATCCTTTTTGCTTTTGTGGTCTTTTCTTTGTCTTTTTCTTTTCTTGTTTGCATGTGTTCTACAGGTGCCCTGTTTGATGGAAAATGCGACATTTGAAGGTAGTATTTTCAAAATCTGACTATTCTGTCCATTTAAGTCTTGATGTATCATGTGGATTCGATCAAGAAGTCCTTTGCTTAAATCCATCTCAACACATATGCGTGCATATGGGAAGATATCTTTGTCCATTCTTTCTTGATCCATCTTTAGGAACCTTCCTAAAGAGTTCCCAATGCCTTCTAGTACCTGGTGGTGCCAAAAGGGGAGTGAATCATAGATTTGTCTCTCTCTTTTGAAATATTTTTGTTGAATATTTTTGGCTAACTTTTACCAGCATTGGAGGTTGGGAACATTGAATGTTAACCAAGCTCTTAGAGGGAATATTGAAATTTGACTCATGGACTAGATAGGGCACATTTGACTATTGTTTACATTGATAGAATTACAAACTCTCACTTTGACCATATTTGACTATTGGTTAATCATTTGATATTGGTGGATTGATTTTATTGGATATTTGAAGATTGACTTTGATTCATTGATGAATTGAATTATTGTACTCTCTCCGTTGAACATTTTATGCCAATCTAATAAGAATAATAATTTGAAAGGGTTTTCAATGTTGTGGGGTTTTCCCTTGTCTTTGACCGAGTTCTTGTGTCTCTTTTCATTGCTTCTCATTCTCTTTTATTGTACATTACGTTTATAGTTTTATATAAAATTTCTATTTATTAATGTTTGAAGTTAAGAATTAGGCTAAAGTGATTGTAACAACATCAAATAGTGGAAAATTAATAGTTTACTTGACGTTCCTTTTGTGATTTGAGATAAATACAATTTTCAATGGGTATCACAGATATCTTCCTCACGGCCCACTAATGGCATGTTTTCAAAATTTACACATTCATGGAGTGTAAGGTTCTACCTCCTATACTTAATCATGGTTTTAAAAGGATAAATAATAGTGAAAGAGACTACATCGAATTTTTCTTTAAAATTTTGTTGACCTAAAGATCAATGTACAATGTTGGGAATGTGTTGGAAGAGTTGGCATTCTTGTTACGAAATCAATTGTGTTGTTTGTTCATGGTAAAATATTAATTTTTTCTCTCTTATTCACTTACTAAGGCCACATTCTTTTTGTTTGATATAAATTTTGAAAATTGAGTGATGTCACTAATGACATCATGCTGACATAAAGTGCCACATCATCCATACACCTTAAATGCATGTCAATATGTTACTTGTTTTGAGAAATATGTGTCCATACTTACCTATTTTCATAACCTGTGTTTCCTTATATGCTCACATAGTGGAAAGAAACCACTTTTATTAAACCAATGGTATCATAACCCCCACCCCTTTAGTGATCAAGAGGGACCTCAATGAATCTAATTCACTGACCTATGATTGGTGTGAATCTGGACTTTCTCCCCAATCTCCCAACCTCATTAAAGTGTCAATCCATGATAATATAATTGCGTAACCATGCACTTTATTGTTTTATCTATAATACATATTTTTTATTTGTGTTTGTATTTATATGTATATTTGTTCTTCTTTTTCTTCATAAAACTAAAAAAAAATCTCCTACAACAAGCCACATGAATATGAATCATTCAATTTCTATTTTGGGGATAAGATGATCAAATTCTCCTTTATTTAGATATCTGAGGATTAGCAATGAAATGGGTGAGGAACATTGAGGGGACTAGATATCACACTCTAGTATTTCCATGCAATTAATTTATCTCTACCAATTTTTTTCATTTCAACATGATGGGGAAAAATGTTTTTAGATCCATACTAAAGAATGAGAAAAAAAATGAATAATGATGATAGATAGAAATCAACCTAAATATGGGATGTCAATATAAGGGAGAGATGTGAAACCTTATGTATGGATTTCCACTCACATGTGATTTCAATTAAAAGCTCATATTTGTTGATAGATAGAAATCAACCTAAATATAGGATGTGAATATAGGGGAGAGATGGAAAACCCTAAGTATGGATTGCCGCATGCATGAAATGTCAATTAGAACCTACTAGTTTGTGCCCGAGGATGTAAAGTAGTGAGGCAGGGTCACATTAGAGTGAGGGAAAGTGGTAACAACCAAGGTGAAGCATGGGAAGATGAATATAGTGAAAATTGAGCATTCATCCAATTCAACTTATGATCCATGAGACAATGACCTTAAACATTTAATGAAAACACTTTATTGAAAAAGGCTCATGTACCTCACACCTAATGAGCCATTTTCATATTATTAGTCTAGATGTAAAATAGCACTAAATTGAACATAGATAAGATTCATGTGAGGCTAGTTGTCCATAAATAATCATATGAGTGTTATCTGTGCTGAAAATAGCAACAAGAAAATCTTAATTTAATTTTTCATTGAATTAAATTAGGAATTAAATTGTAATTATATTCTCATAGCAACTTGTAACAATTAACTAAGTTAAGTTGACTTAGTTGGGTCAATAAATTCAATTTGGAAGTCTATCTAGAGTCATGTAGAGTGATCCATAAATTTTAAGGGAGGAGGTTGAGTGTAAAAGAATACAAGCTTTATGATCATGTAGATGAGAATTTTAAGTATAAGAATATTGTTTTAAGAAAACTAAAGTCTTCAGTAGAAGAGGGTGAGAAGAAGCTAGTTGTTTATTTAGTTCTTTAGCAACCACACCAAAGATTAGAAAATTTTAAAGAGATAATGGACCAAAGTTTAATGATGATAGTGATGAGGAGGTATAAAGAATTTTAGAATAGGAAATTGGAACTCCACCTTAGCCTTGGAGAAGGTGAACTTAGTAAAAAAAGCCACTAGATATATGCAATTATAGTTTATCCAATTTCAATTGTATATTTAATTTGTTTACTTACATAAATGAGCCTATAGCTATAAAAGAATATAAAAATCGAAGGAGTGCTAGAATTGGGCTTGCATAAGAATATGGCTTCAATTTTTACTAAAAATGATATGATGAACACATGGATCCAAATGGAAATGGGTGTATAGGGCTATGGATTCATTTTTTACTAAAAATGATATCAAAGTATGGTTTCTTAATGGATGAACACATGGATCCAAATGGAAATGGGTGTATAAGGATATGACTTCATTTTTTACTAAAAGTGATATCAAAGTATGGTTTCTTAATGGATGAACACATGGATCCAAATGGAAATGTGTGTAAAACGAAAAGATAAATTCTATAGCATTTTTTTTAAAAGCACAAGGTGGTATTAGTTGTGAAAGAATATTTTGAAATTGTCAAAACGTATTCATATTTGAGTTGAATGCACATGGGTGTTAAGGAAAAGATAAATTCAATAGCATATTTGAAAAGTAATATTGGTTTTGAAAGAATATTTTTAAGTTGTCAAAACACACTTGAGTGGTTACTAAAATAACATCTATCAAATTCTTAGATATCAAGTTCTTAGATATTATATGTATGAAAAACTTTTGATATTATATGTAGGAACAACTTTTGATTTAGAAATAAGATAGGGGAATGTGAAGACATGATTTCATTTAAGTATGGTGACTTAGAGGAGGATATATATTTGACACAATTTTATATCTATGTCTAAAAAGATAAGTAATTCTTACAACTCTATATGGTCTCAAATAGTCACCCAAAACATGCTAGCATAAGCTAGATTATTTTGTCTATAGTTTTAGGGTTTTAAGTGCATATTAGAGATAATATAATGGTCATTTTATTTTTGATAAGATAATGGTCATTTTCTTTTTATCATTTTCAGAAATGTGATAATGGTCATTTTATTTTAGCAATTTTTTTCCCAATTCTTTTTAATGTAGGGGACATTTTATGAGGACATTATATAGACTAAGATAGACTAACATAGACTAAGAATTGTTTCGCCAATATTACTCATTAAAAATGGCCTCCTCAAGATGGCTTCTTGTTTTTATTAAGAATGGTACCAAAGTATGGTTTCCTAATGGATAATCACATGAATGAAAATGGGTTTTCAATGAAAAGATAATTTCAATAGCATTTTTGAAAAGTACAAGGTGACATCGGTTGTGAAAGAATATTTTGGAGTGGTCAAAACATAATTTGTTTTTTTGAAAATTACAAGGTGATATTAGTTGTAAGAGAATATTTCACAGTGAGTGATATATTTTGGTTATTTTAGTTGAGATATTTTCCCTAGCTACTAAAGATATGTAATTCTTGCAACTCTATATAGCCTCAAACATTCACCCAAAACATGCTATAAAAACTAGATTAGTTTGTCTCAAATTTAAGGGTTTTAAGTACATATTAGAGACAAGATAGTGGTCATATGCAACTCTATCTGGTCTCAAATAGTCACCCAAAACATGTTATCAAAACATTGATTAATTTTGTCTCAAGTTTAAGAGTTTTAAGTGCATATTAGAGACAAGGTAATGGTCATATGTAACTCTATATGGTCTCAAATAGTCACCCAAAACATGTTATCAAAATCTGGATTATTTTGTCTCAAATTTAAGGGTTTTAAGTGCATTAGAGACAAGATAGTGGTCATTTTCCTTTTAGAAATAAGATTGTGCTCTATTTTTTTTCTCAAGTTTAAGGGTTTTAAGTGCATAATAGAGACAAGAAGGTGGTCATTTTCTTGTTATCAATTTTTTTATTTCTTAAATTTTATGCAGGGGACATTTTGCGAGGACATCCAATAGACTACAATGGCCTCCTAAAGATGGCTTGTATATCTATGGTAAGAAACATAAATAATTCTTGCAACATAACATCTATCAAGTTCTTATTATGTGTAGGAACAACTTTTGATTTAGAGATAGGATGGGGAAATTTGAGACATCATTGAAGTATGGTGACTTAAAGGAGGAGATATATTTGACACAATTGTATATCTATGTTGAAAAAGATAAGTAATTCCTGTAAATATATATGGTTTGAGATAGTCACCCAAAACATGTTATCAAGTTTAGGGGTTTTAAAATCTAAATTGGAACACTATGCATATTAGAGATAAGATAGTGATCATTTTTTTTTATGTAGGCCGAATTTTGGGAGGAAATCACATAGATTAAGAATGCCCTCCCAAAAATTACAAAAAATGAACATGAAAATAAAAATATAAAAGTGGAGAACATCAGTTTGACGTACTTGACTCAAGTTGTCTCATGACTCAAACAAACACAGAGGAAATCACATAGATCAAGAATGGCCTCCCCAAAATTACTGAAAAAATGAAAATTAAAATAAAGAGATAAAATTTGGAGAACATCAAACATTTTGTTTGATGTATTTGACTCAAGATGTCTCATGAATCAAACAAACACAATATGGTCAACATAAACATATGCAAAATCTCGGTATAACAAGAGTCCTCCATCAAAAAATAATTAATTGCAGTAGCTTTCACCGTCCATGGCTATCTACCATGATATATATATATATATATAGTTATTATAATAGGAGGTTCTCCGGAAACATGATTATAAATTTAATATACAACTATGGTTAGTGACTACTAAATTGAAACTGGATTTGTTTTTGAAATTATGAAAACTACCATATTTTCACATTTAAATTAACGAAAATATTGCATAGATTTGATGTTATATGTTTCATGCCCAGGTACCATGGTTGATTCTTGAGCCTCATTTGATCACTGAGGCGTTCCAAGGTTTGGAATGAGTGTGTAAAGCCCATAAAACCCAGAGTGTATGGTTGGAGGTGACGAAGAATCTTGGGCTGGGGAGAAGAGAAAGAGAAAATTGAGAAAGAGAAAATCCATATTGCTATCCAGAAAATCAGAGTCCTCTGAAAGGCCTTCGATTGCAGATAGCAATGATTATACATAGACAAATGTACCAATGTTTTACACATTCTCTCTGGATTCTTTAAAATAAACCTTTAAATGAGAAAGAATCTGCAGAAATACTTAAAACGCTATGTGCTGACTCAAAACACTAAAGACGTATAAAGATGTTTAAAAGTATGATTGCACGGGAGCATATGTGTATGTTTGAGTACAATGGGCAATTTTTTGGTTGGCAATGCGGTTATAAAGAAGGGAAGTCAATGGGAGCCGGGAGGCTCCTTTCTTTACTAACTGTAAGTCTAGCTCCGGGCAGGGTACTTTCTTTCTTTAAGGAGCTAAATCCTTACTAAATGTAAATCTAGCGCCCCATGCTAGGGCTGCTACACATAATTTTACCCTCAAATTCAGATGTAAGGTGGCATTAAAGGCCAAGGCCTTGGATCTTTAATTTTAGCCTGAAATTCAATTTCAAATGAATCTTTGGGGCGATGAGGTATTAGGAGTCACAAGCTTCTAGCGGTTTTGAGCTACGAATCTATCATTTGAGTTTGCCTAAAAATTCCTTCACGGTCGGAATCGCTGCGGGAAAAGTCCCTCGAGGCTGTCACCTACATTCGCCGAGATAGCCACACAAATGTGGCTCACAGTGCTAGCAGGCACAATCCACCCAACACATGCGCCAAATCCTAGATTTGCTAGAAACTAGAAATCGTGCACAGGAGATTTACAGGGCGGGTTGAGAATAAAGAGCCCCAAGTGGATATACACAGGCAGGATCTTGCGGCATTTTCTGAGTCTATTCATGACAGTAGCCAGCAATAAGACTATGCGATCAAAAGCATGATAATAATAATAAATTGCAAGACTATGGCAAGGGTTCGAAGCAACTATGGCTTGAGCAACCCAGTATTCGCGTGAATTACCATGGCCATTATATGCAACGCGTCGTAATTACCATCGCCATTATCTGCAACGCGAGATAACTCGCGTGAATTGCCCTCGCCGTTATCCGCAACCGGGTATGATAAGTAAGTTATTCGTATCATACGCGAGTAAATTGCCCTCGCCGTTATCCTCAATGGTTATGATAAGTGAGTTATTCGTATCATACGCGAGTAACCTTAGCCGGATATGCCCGCTTATGCCATTTACCATTGGCGCCAACCATTTCCGACACGTTATACGCGAGTTCATTCGGGGCAATGCCAGTAACCATTGCCATTTATGCGAGATATTTCCGCGCGAGCGGCCGGATATGCGACTTATCTCTGCCGGATATGCGATTTATCATTCCAGTTATCTCCGGCTAGATAAGAGCCTTGTACGGGAAGGATAAGTAGCATATCCGGCAGAGATAGGTCGCGTTCCAGGCTCATATGCTCTTATCGGCATAACCAAACCGCGTATCCGGCAAAGATTGCTCGGCTATCCAGAAATACCTGTCGGAAATAGCTCGCGTTATGTAAAGGTCGCATATTGGCGGGGACATTTGGCATATCTGACCGCATATACTGCTAGTAACTTTCATATCACTACCGCGTTGATAGTGAATAACTCGCCTATCACTACCGCGTTGATAGTCAATAACTCGCCTATCAGTACCCGTTGATGTTGAATGACAGCGCGTTGATAAAGAATAATTCATGTATCAGTATCAATAACAAACGAATATGCGTTCCAAGTGAAATTAACAAACCCTATACGAAACATCCATAAGTGAAATTTCGCAGAAAATGTCGTTGTGGATATCTGCCACCATTAATTTGATGTTTCGAAGGACAAATTTCCCTGACAGAAAATGGGAGAGCCGCTGCGTACGTATTATTTGCCTGACGGAAAATGGGCGAGCCACAGCTTACGGATTCAGTGAAATACAGATTTGATAAACATTCTGGACAGCCAAGAATTGCCATATGATGAATGCATGGATGGATGAGCCCGCTGTTTATTCTCCGTAGAAAGGTGACTTGGTTGTTACGGGTCAGAACTTCATCAGCCGTTTCACCTCAATTGAAGCAATTGAATTAACAATGACAATTAAACGGGAAAACTTCAAGTACAGAGTCCAGAGCTGTAGTGAACAACTAACCTGTATAGAGGAAGTGAGCGCGGTTGCTTTTTCAAGGGCGTCTGCAAAAATATTTTGAAATAGGCTGTTAAGTTTTCTCAGTGGATAAAAAAATAAAAATTATCAAAACAATTTTGGGTGAGAGGGTCATGAATACAATCCCATTCGAATTACGACTTACCATTAAGTTGTCTTTACTACCCAATGGTACTAAAAATTCCGGTCTTCCTCCCACATACCTTTTATAAGATTAAAAAAAACACCCATGGTTATTCTAAATACTATGGAAACTTAGAAGAATGGAAAACACTGTTTTTTTTTCTATTTTATGAGTGTTTTTGTGGGTAAATGAGGGTAAATGGTTCGATGCATAAATTATATAAAGCAATGAAAAAATTTTGAGATAAAATATTTAATTTAAACCTAAATAAAATAACTAAATAAACAAAGTGAAAAATATTCAATTTAAATATAAATAAACAAATTAACTGTGAAAAATATTCAATTTAAAAAATATTTTGTATAACAAAAAATTGAGATAAAATATTTAATTTAAACATAAATAAACTAATTAACTCTTAAAAATATTCAATTTAAACATTAGATAATAAATATTTTATAAAGTATAAACATAAAATAACTATAAAATATTCAAATTAAACATAAATAAATTAACAAACTAACTGTGAAAACTATTCAACTTAAAAATAAATAAACTAACTTCTTATGAAAAATATTCAATTTAAACATAAATAAATAAACAAACTGCAAAAAATATTTTGCTATAAAATATTCAATTTTAACATAAATAAACAAACTTGAAAATAAATTTTTTTATGGCACTTCAAGTTGTACTAGAATTGGGTTTTCCACTAGTTTTAAAAACACTTGTAACTTTTTAATACAATACTCAATACAAAGTAGTTTAAGAGCATTATATTTTTAGAGCATTATATTTTTTTTTTTTGGATATCAAGGTAGTGTAAAAGCATTATATTTTTTTAGATATCAGAAGAAGGCCAAAGCAAGTTTCTAAATTGTTATGCACGATCACGCTATCTCTGCACATGCACGATAACACTCACACAGGCATACATACCCGTCCAGACAGGATACTTACATGTGCACAGTCATACCCAGTCATACCCCCACGGCCGTCACACACACGTAAGGAGCTGCCCTGGAGTCAATCAAAAGTCTCATAAGCAAGAGAACATGGGATGATCTAATGGGATGATTAGAGGGATGGGAGGATGGGGATTCAACCTTGCCTGGGGATTCAACCTTACCTTGGGAATAGAGCTGGGCAGGGGACCTTTCCTGGGGCGTCAACCTGTCCTGGAGCTCTACAAACTTGAAAATGGAATACAAACTTGAAAATCGAATATAAGTAATGAACTGCAACATTGTACATGAATTTAGATAGTAAAATTGTTGGAAAAATTGGCTACTAATTTCTATGTCTTTACCGTGTCTTTACTATAAAGTTACTTACTTTTCACCATTTTTATTTTGAATTTTATGTATTTTTTAGGGATTTGAAGTATTTATATGAGTTACTTACTTTTCACCATTTTTGTTCTGAATTTTAAGTATTGTTTAGGGATTTTAAGTATTTATATGCAAATTTATGAATGGAATTTTTGAAACATATTACACACTGCTTTAAAATAATCTAGATGTTTTGGGAACAATTTCTACAAATAACTCTTAGTATTATTTAGAAAACCTATTTGCCTCTAAAATTTTTAACTTAACACCAGCTTGTTGAAAAATCACAAAATTCATAAAAGCTCTAAAAATAAAAGAAAGATCACCTGCAACTCTACTTTCAATTCATCTGCATATCAAAATGTCAAATCATCCTTCTGTTGCTCCTTAGCTCCAAAAAATCTAACGAAGAGTGGAGAGTACCTATTCCTTCTAATTACCTAACTTCTTTCGTGTCAAGAAAACAAATCAGTTCCCTTGATGAAACTTGGGACTCAAAAAATCTAACGAAGAGTGGAGGGTACCTATTCCTTCTAATTACCTAACTTCTTTCGTGTCAAGAAAACAAATTAGTTCCCTTGATGAAACTTGGGACTCAATACAACCATTACGTTGATCAAACTTGGGACTGGATATAGGCTGTATTAAGGCTCAAAGGTTCTAGCTGCGCATTAGATATGGAAGAACCAGCGAACCACCCAAGGTCGTATCTCGGTCATATCTCGGTCAGATGGAAAAACTTCCTTCTCATTGAACACACTGGCACACGTGGATGCCTCACCATGAATGCCACGTGTTTGTTTGTTATTTTTTATTTTATATAATGTTTATGATATATTGAATTACGTTTTTTATTTTCCATATTTCTAAAAAAATGGGAGAATTAGGCTTTCCCTTTTTAAATTTGTAATCCTTTTTAATTTATTTAAATATTTCTCTTATATTTCTTATTTAAATAGTTATAATGTTGTATAAAATGTATTAAATAATGCTATATAAATATTACAATTAATTATTTTGTATTTTGGGAACAATGCTATAATTAATGTTTTATATACAATATAAAAAAATAAGGTGGCTTAATTAATTAACTAAATCAATAATGAGAATTAATTATAATATGGTGGTGGAGCACCTCTTGCTAAAGATTAAATTTGATGAGCTAGATTTAGGATTTACATGCATTACAACCTTCAAACTTTTTTCTATAACCCACTCTAATTTTTCGCTAAGACTTCATTTTTACCTTAATTCACATCAACTTATGGTCTCCTAGTCCACGGGAGAGGTGGTGAACCCCTCCTACCACAATGTAGTCTCACAAGATGCTGAGTCTAGGAAAAACATGGCCCCACTCCTACGACAATGTAGTCTCACGAGATGATAATTTTACGGAAAAGGTGGCGGCAACCACACCTCATCAATCCTCCCTGCAAGGATCTTGAGCGCTATATGCCACAACAATGGATCAAGTCGTTGTGGTTGAAAAGTATTTCAAAATCCCAAGAGTGAGGTCAAGTCAAATAAAATCTTGGAGCATATAGAATTCATGCAAGGCCACATTTTAATGTGTCAAATTTATTGATACTTCGCCACCAAAACAAAACATGGAAGCATGGAGCAATGCTAAATGGGATCTAAAAGTGCATGTTGATTTATATATTGGAGTCAATGATTTTATTACGATGATCTTCACTAATTTAGATGATCATTCAAGGGCATTTGAGAATGGCCCTTATTTTCTGAGCACAACATAATCCATTGGAATAGGATCAAAAGTCGCGAGAGAAATCCTTACAACCACAACTCGAGCCCATGCAAGGCACTTCTATAAAGAAAATGAAAACCTGAGATAACGCACTCAATGGAGCGTGAAATGCATGATGCAAAGACAATGTTGGAGGAAATGAAAATGGAGGCAAGATCTCCGCTAAGCATAGAATACTTGGATGAAGTGGAAGTAGAGGAGAAAACCCTCTCCGAGATACTAGAGTAGTTGCAATGCCAAGGACTGAGTTCAGTTTTCAAGGTCCAAATGGCTCTTCTCAAACAATCATATCTTAGGATTCAATTCACACTTTTGGGGAGAGTGTTGACTCACAAATCCTCATCATTGTTCTCATTATTTGGATTTGAGAGACCCCCTCAAACCAATCAAAGGAGACAAATGATGTGGGAGGAAAAGTGCACAAGAGATAATACAACAAACACAGAATCTTCTCACCAATTCACATAATATTAGTTCTATTTCAAGGGTGTTTTTCCACATACCTCCTTCTCAATGAAAGTAATTTTGTGGAACATAAGTGGTCTCAATAACAACATAAAATAAAGACTACTTAGAGACGAAATTAATAACAAAAAACCTATCATTATCATCTTGCACAAAGTAAAGGTTGTTTGAGCCACCATGGAGGCTCTAGTGGAGTAATGGTAGAAATGGCATGAGTCGATCTCTCTTGATGCTCAAGGAAAAACAGTCTATGAATCCTATTGAACCCCATTGAAGTAAATTTTCATGATTCATAGTAGCCCCCACGATCCTGTCTCATCCTCTCTCAAAAATTTCAACCAACCATATTGAAGAATATGGGTTTCTTAATGGAAATATATGGGGTACACGTGCTGGGGATAAAATTTATTTTCTCAACAACCTCATTTAGCTTCAACAACTTCATTTGAAGAAAAGATTCATTGTTGGAGGGGACTTCAATATGATTACCTTACATAGTCCTTCAAATATGAAATTAGGCACATGGCGTTAGCTGAGATAGAAATAGTAAATGGAATCTATACTTGGATAACAATAGAGGAGGTAGGCGCGAGATAAAATATACATATTTCTTATCTCATAATCGTTATTGCAAAAATACCTCCTCTTTGAATCTTCCATCATTCCGAGTGCTCACACGGACCACTTTCCAATAGTGTTAGAATTGGACCTCAAATAAGCGACATAAACTTGACTAGACCACTCACATATAGTGCTAGAATTAGACCTCAAAGAAGCTGCTTAAAACTCACCATTCATAATTGAGAGTTTTTTATTAATAGATTCATCCTTCCTAGAGAAAGCGAAGCAGTAATTGTGGGATTTGGATAATTCAATCCTCTGCCCCATCTTCACCTTTCAACATTAGTTGCAAACTCTAAAAGGTTTAATTAAAAATTTGAATCATGATGAAATTTCAAACATCTTCGAGAAAATATAAAATATGGAAACTGAAATGGAATTCATTCAACAATAAATGACACTTGAAGGGTGGTATAAATATTTTTCAAAGAAGGATGGGGGGGTTATTAAAGGACTAGAGGAAAGACAGAAGCAAGAGGAGACTTTATGGAGGAAAATATCTAGGATCTCATCACTCAAGGAAGGGGACAAGAACACTCAGTTTTTCCACAAACCAATGTTGAAACATAGGTATCATAATTGTATCTTCTCACAGATCGGTTAGAATGGATATCATCTCTCTTATCATAGGGATATTGAAAAATAAATTACTTCATTCTACAACAATATCCTTAAAGAACCTAACCCTAATAGATTACAAGCCATGGAGAAAATAATCACCCAAATTATAAGATGGGTCATTGAAGATAAAAATACGCCTTTAATGAAGGAAATTACCTTGTATGATGTTAAGGATTAAGCACTGGTGAGCCTCTCAAAAAATAAGGTCCCTAGACTAGATGGCTTCACCTCATATGTTTTCCAAACAAGTTGGGAATTCTTAGGTGAGGAGATATTAGCTTTCGTAGGGGAATCACAAAGAAGATTCTATATTCCCCCTTACTTTAAATGCCACATTCCTCACTCTTTCTCCTAAATGAGCACGAGCAAGAGACCCAAGTAGCTTCAAACCTATCGCATTATGAAACGTGATGTACACAATCCTTTCGAAGGTCATTCTACACATACTCAAACCATGTTTCCTTTGCTTAACTCCAAGGAGCACTCGGGCTATATTAAATCCTAGACAGGATCGTAGTAGGCCATGAACTTATACACACTATGAAAGAAGTTAGAAAAGAATATATGGTAATCAAATTAAATTTGTCAAGAGAATTTGATAAATTGAGCTGGGCTTATCTTCTCTCAACTTTGAAAGCATTTTGTTTCTTTTATGATTGGGCTAAACATGTGGCTTCCTTATTCTCCTCCACTTTCTTCTCTATCTTGATCAATGGCTCCCCATCCTGCACCTTTAGCACCTCTCGAGGTATACACCAACAAGACCCACTCTACCCTTCTTGGTTTTTGTGAGTTGTTGAAGGCCTCAAGAATTTTCATAGATATTCTATGCCTAATGTTGTGCTAGATGGAATTCTTCTCAATAAATGTTTACCACCAGTAGTTTATGGATGACACTATGTTTATGAGTGAGCCCTCGATTCAAGAGGACTTGGCCTTTAAGCACATTTTGAATAACCTTATGCTAGCCTCTCATACTAAAATACACCCCAACAAGTCCCAAGTCTTCTTCTTCAATACAAATCCTAGCATTCAATCTCATTTTTCATGTATTTTGGGTTTCTCATGAGCCTCTTTCCTAATCATTTATCAAGGAGTCACCCTAAAAGAGAATTCCTTGAAAACTATTCGCTAGAGAGATATTTTGGATATAATTTCCTCCAAAATAAACAAATGGACATTCAAAGCCTTACAATTTCTAAGAAGATTAATTCTCCCCAAATTGGTGCTTCAATCACTCTCGATTTATAGAATTTTGGTCCTAAATGCACTGAAAGTCATATTGAGCTCAATGAGAAACATTATGTGTTCTTTTCTTTAGAGAGGAGCAACTAGAGACCATAAGTGGTCAGTAATGGCTTGGAATTTTATTTGTATTTCCTTTAGTTTTAGCTAAAATGTAATAATTAAGTTGTATAAAATGTATAAAATAATTTTATATAAAAATTAAAATTATTGTTAGGTACAGTATTATAATTAATGTTATATATACAAAGAAAAGAAGGGGGCTTGATTAATTAATCAAATCAAGTGATAATAGTTAAGACTAATATGGTGGAGAACCTATGAAACAACACACGACAATGTTGATGAGCTAGTTTTAGGGTTTACATGTGTTACAACCGTGAAACATTGGCATTTTCCACAACCAACTCTAATATTTTGTTAGGACTTTATTTTCAGCTTGATTTTCACCAACCTATGACCACCTCATCCGAGACAGGGGGTGTGGTTCCCTCCTACCATTTTTAGTCTCTCGAGATGCTAAGCCTAGGAAGAAGGTGGCAGCAGTAGAACCTCATCAATATCCCCATCGGGAAATTAATCAAAAGGAGGTAAAAAATATGCCCCAATCCTTGGCGCTGCATGGAAGAATAGTAGATCAAGCTAGTATTTTTCAAAATTCTTTGAAGACCCCAGATACAAGTTCAAGCAAGATAAAATCAAGGATCACATAGAATCCATGCAAGACCACACTTTAATATGAAAAATTATTGGTGCTTCGCCAACAAAACAAGATTTGGTATCATGGATCAACGCTAAATGGAAGCAAAAAATGCATATTAATTTGCATTTTGGATCCAAAGGTTTTATTATAACAGTCTTCATGAATTTAGAGGATTGTTCAAGGGTCTTCGAGAATGGTCTTTATTTTCTTAAAAATTCTTGTCTCCTCATTGAGTTATGGATGCCTTATTTCAACCGAGATAAAAAAACATTTTTGGTTGCTCCTATATGGGAAATATTGTACGCTATATAAATTAAATATTGGCAAGAATATATCTTGGTGGGAATTGGAAATACCATTGGAACTATGTAAAATCCTCATAAATAAAAAAATCCAAGAGGTGCAATACCTATGTTAGGATATATGTGTACATGAATGCTTCAGGGCTGCTATTGAAATCCATATTTATCTTCCCCCATGATGAAGATATCATACAACCCATTGATTATGAGCATATCCCTTTTGTTGTAAAAGGTACCATGAACATGAATACATTTATAGGGACTTCCCCCTCATCAATCCCCCCAAGCCAAAGGAGATAGTCATAAGCACTAATAAAAAAGGTTTCAACAATCGTGAGAGAGGAGGAGCAACCATAGGCCCCAAAAACCTAACCTTAAGGATACAAAGATAGAAACTTTGAAACAGGAACTGATATTGTTACCGATTTTGTAGAGGTAGAAAAATAGTGACCCGATTTTGAAAGGGAGTGATGCAGAATACACATGTTTTTTTTAGAGCATAGTTTTTAGAACATTATATTTTTTTATGTACATTGTGTTTTAGAATGGTAGTGATTTTCATGCTCATTCAAAAAAGTGGTAATTCTGCATGAGGCTCTTTTTTTAAAAGACCCATTTTGACTTTAAATTTTCTAATGTATGAAATGTAAATTATTATTTCCTAAAATTAATAATTTTTTAAGTGGTCTTCTTCTTAATATTTTTTTTATTTTTTTTGCAGTGAAGCTTTTTATTATTTTGTATATTTAAAGAAGAAGGTCGATATTTTGAATTTTCGATATTCTACATATTTATACACCGTTAATTAATTTTCAATCCACATGAAATGATTGTCTCTAAAAAACAATAATTTTTAAAAATTGACATAAAAAAATCATTTTTAACATAAATATAACTAAAAAACTACACATTTTGATAATTTTTTTGCTAGAAATGACATGTTAAAATAACAATTTTTATAGAAACATTTTAACTAAAAATGGTTAAATAATAGTTTGTTTTCTGAATTTCATGTCAAAATAATAATAATAATCACAATTTTTTTCAAAAAATAATGATTAACATAAAAATTAATGTGAAAATCACATAATACAAATATTGAATGCATAACAACCTTAATTGAGTGCTTATTCTTCTCAGAAAATGTCAAAGTCAACATTACAATTATAACTAATTAATAGTTACAAAAAATGACCTTGATTTCCAATCATAACTTAAACTTAATCAACAATGTCGCATAATCCAAAATATTTGTCCTCTAGAGTTTCATCATTATCTTCTTCCACAATATTTTCTACTTCATTTTGCTCATTTTCCTCTTATAATGGGTCTTTGATGTCTGGAAATCTCCCAATGTATGTCTTTCGAATCATTTCCTATAGTGGTGGTTGGGGATCCTTTGACATAATGAAGTAAATTAGTACAATGACATATAAATTAAGAAATAACATATTGAAATTCAATTCCATATAATAAAACTTACATGAGCCAGAAAATAAATCGAAAACCCAATCTCCTTCATTTGAACATATGTCTATAAGATAGTTAATGAATAACTGTGGTTCTCTTATAAATGTTAACCATCTCTCCTTTTTCTTCTTTGTCTTCATATGTTAGTTTTCTCACAACAACATGATAAGTCAGTATTTGGCTATGACTATTTCCATCTACCCGATTAAAAATAATAGACATATAGCGATCATATTTTGCCCAACTATCAATATGGATTAACACACAATCATTTATAAATAGTTGATCTTCACGGTTAATAAGATTTAACTTTTGCCTGTAACATGAAATAGTAAAATTTCAATTAACTTGTACATAAACGAATTTTTTAACATCAATCAAATATACATTTTAAACGTCTTACCATGTAAGTTGCATCCTTGAATTTGTTTTCCCCTTGAAGCTTGACAATAACAATAAACCCGGCAGCGCAATGGTCTGCGGGGGTGGCGGCATGATTTTGGGAATCACCCACCACCCTGGTATCCCAATGGCCCGCAGGGTTGGCGAGGTGATTCCAGGAATCGCCCCGCCACCCCTGCAGGCCGTTAGGCCTCTGAGGTGGGGCGGAGGCTCTCCCTACAGGCCGTTGGGCTACCGGGGTGGGGCAGAGACTTTCTAGCCTCCGCCGCACCCTGTTGGCCCAATGACCCGCAGGGGTGGCCAAGTGATTCTGGGAATCACCCACCACCCCCGTGAGTTGTTACGCCACCGGGGTGGGGCACAGGGCTCTGAAAAACCTCTACCCCACCCCAATAGCCCAACAGCCCACGCGGGTGGCGGGGAAATTCTGGGAATCACTCCACCCTTCGCCCCACCTCGGCAGCCCAACGACCCACGAGGGTGGCAGGGTGATTCCCGCAATCACCCCACCACCTCTGCAGGCCGTTGGGCTCCTATGGTGGGTAGGAGGCTATCCGCAGTAGGGTGATTCCAAGAATCGCCCCATTACCCCTGCAAGTCGTTGGACTGTTGTGGTGTGGCGGGGGCTATCCACAACCCTCTGTCCCACACTGGTGGCCCAATGGCGCACGGGGATGGTACAGTCATTCCTGAAATCACTTCTCCACCATGTGGGTCATTGGGCCACTAGGGTACGGCAGAGGCTATATGTAAGCCTCTGCCCCACCCCGACGACCTAATGGCCCGTGGGGGTGGCAGGGTGATTCCCGGGTAATAGAATTTTAAAGTGTTTCAAATCCCATTATTTTATCTTGATGGTCATTACTAAAACATGTTGAGTTTATACTTAGGAGAGAAAATTATTATTCTACCAAAAACATTAGTGTGTTTTTTCCCTCATAAACAACTGTTTTTTGCACATAAAAATTCTATTTTACTAGCATTGTTTTAAAATGTCGAAAATTGACCTTAAAAAAAACGATCATTCTAGTATCAACACTTTTCGTTTTCAGGGTGTTTTTTGCACGAAAATTTCATTTTCACTACAATTTTTAAAACATGTTCAAAATTGACCCTAAAAAAGAAACCATCGTTCTAGTATACACACTTTTCGTTTTTAGCACTGTTTTTGATGTTTTTTCGGGGATTTTTGGCCAGAGTTCCCGTTTTCAGTTTATAGTTCCTGTTTCAAAGTTTACATTGTATTACCTTGAGTCCAAAAAAAAAAGATTGAATCCATAGTAGAGAAGGATTGACTAGAATAGTATCAGAAGTCACACTCATGAATCCTTGGACTACAATCCAAGCCCATGCAAGGAACTTCTTCAAGGAAAAGGAGAAACCAAAATAACATGGTGGAAGCACAATGCATATGTAGCTTGAAATTCACAATGCAAAAACAATTTTGGAATAAATTGCAATGGAGACAAGTTCTCAAGTAGTGTGAGGAGGTGAAAAGTCTAGGAAATCTTCCCCCCTTAGAAATTCATTCATCACAAGGAGATCAAAAATATGCCCCAATCCTTAGCACTACATGACACAACAGTAGATCAAGCCCTTATGTTCCAAAATTCATTCAGAGCCCCAAATATGAGGTCAAGTCAAACAAAATATTAGAGCACATATAATTCATGCAAGGCCACACTTTAATCTACAAATTTATCGGTACTTCGCCACCGAAATGAGGTATGGAAGCATGGATCAAGGCTAAATGGAAGCTAAAAGTTCATGTTGACCTAAGTATTAGAGTCAAAGGTTTTCTTGTGATGATCTTCAATAATTTAGAGGATCATTCAAGGGCCTTTGAGAATGGCCCTTATTTTCTTTACAATTTTAGCATCTTCATCTCTTTCTCAATGCTTTGCTTCAACCTCGAGAAATAATTTTTTCCTCGAGAAAGAATTTTTTTGTCTTAGGAGAGCAAGATCCCCATCAAAAGATTCAAAATTTGAAGCCTTAGCTGGGCAAGATCTAGTGCAATAGTATCAAAATTCATGTGAGGAATCCTTGCAACCACAACTCGAGCCTATGCAAACCACTTCTACAAAGAAAAGAAAAAACCCACATAACACACTCGAAGACATGACACTTATGGAGCCTCAAATACATGATGTAAAGACAATGTTGGAGGAAATCAGAATGGAGAAAAGTTATCTAGTAAGCTTAGAAGACTTGGATGAACTGGAAGTAGAGGAGAAAACACTCTCCAAGGTACTAGAGTAGCTACAATGCCAAGGACCAAGTTTAATTTTCAAGGTGCAAATGGCTCTTCTCAAACAATCATATCTTAGCATTCAATTCACACTTTTGGGGAGAGTGTCGATTCACACAACTCCTCATCACTGTTCTCATTATTTGGATTCAAGTGAAACCCTCAAACCAATCAAAGGATACAAATGCTCAGGGAGGAAAACTCCACAAGAGATAATACAATAGATAGGGAATATTTTGGCCAATTCATTCAAGATTAGTTTTCTTTCAAAAGTGTTTTTCCCCAGACCTCATTCTCAATGAAAGTGATTTTGTGGAACATAAGGGATCTCAAAAACAACAGAAAATAGAGACTACTTAGAGACAAAATTAATAAGGAAAAACCTAGCAATATCATCTTGCATGAGGTAAAGGTTATTAGAATGAGAATGAGGTAAAGGTTGTTAGAGAGAGCATGGAGGCTCTAGTGGAAGAAAATTTTCATGACTCGTTAGAAGCCCCCATGATCTTGTCTAAAAAATTTCAACAAATCATATCAAACGATATGGGTTTCTTAATCGTAATATATGGGGCACATCTACTACAAATAAAATTTCCTTTCTCAACAAACTCATTTATCTTTAGTAGTTGCATTTGAATTACAAATTCATCATTAGAGGGGAAATCAATATGATTACCTTGCACATTCCTTCGAAGATGTAATTAGGAACATGCACTTAGCTTAGATAGAAACGATAAATGGAAGTTATA
>APFE031745746.1:16680-50023 GCA_000404065.3 Pinus taeda
ATTCGCGTTTCCCCGTTTCCAAAATTTGGGGAGGTCGCGTTTCGTTTCGCTTCCCCGTTTCCCCGTTTCGTGCAACTTAGGTCTCGACCCTCTGTTCTTATTGTTGCGATAACTGCTTCAGGAGTGGCGCTTCAGCAGTAATTCCTTCAGGAGCGATTGTTGCGGTGACTGCTTCTCGCTGTCGCGATATCTTACTCCCAAGGAACAAACTCACAAATACTTCAATGCTGGTGTTGTCTACTGCTCCCTTCAAATGATCACTGATGAAATCCTACATTACTGGTTCGAGGTCATACAAATCTTCACAAAACTGTTCTTCAGGTTGCACTATGTACTTCTACCATAGATTAATTCATCAGAGGTTTGAGCCTTTCAAAGATCAACCCAATCAACATAATTTCTTTTCTTGCTCAACCTTCGGCTTCCTTTCGTTTGTTCCTTCAAGTTCACGAGTTCTGAATTGTCTCTTCTTCTCTGTGATAGATGCCCGATTCACTTGCTTGAAGTGAAGCGTTTCAACTTGTATATATATGAGTTTGCCAATAAACGAAAATACACATTCATTAGTGGAGAGGCTGAGTTGTGCATGAGGTGGCACATTAGAAATATATCAGAGGGCCTTTTGTTAATATTCAACCAATTATAACATAGCCTTGTTATTTACGGAAATCACATCATAAGAGAGGCTATACCCATATTGGAGGTCCCACATGCCACGTCATTCCTTTAATCCCGCAATCACAACTTTCATGAAAATCGGAGGTTTTACAAGTGTCCACATACTCTATCTTCCGATATCAACATCACCGATATTCACATATCACCCCGAAGCGAATGCAATATTTAATAAACTGTTTTTGATAAGTCAATCGTGTTCACAACTCTGCCGCAATCGGAGGTTTTAACATCCCTTTGAAACTTGCGATACTACAGATGTGATATTGCATTTAGTCATGTTAAATGGTGCAGTCAGGTTTGTAATAAATATATCGCAATCGGGGGTTTTATCATGACATCCCTTTAAGACTTGCGATATAAAAGTTCCGATACAACAGATGCGATACTATATTAAGTCATGTTGTAATGGTGTATTGGGGTTTGTAATATATATCGCAGTCAGCGGTTTTAACGTAACATCCCTTTAAGTCTTGCGAAATGAAAGTTTCGATACGACGGATGCGATATTTCTTTAGGGCGTGTTATAATGGAGCGATCAGGTCTGCACGTTATATCGCAATCGAGGTTTTAATGTGACAACAACTTTAAAAGTACTTGCGATGTTGTATTACGAAATATTGCAATGGAACCATTGGGTCCGCAATGCTCCTCCGATATCGCTGTTTTCTTCTGATAGCTCTTCTTTGAATTCCGATAGCTCTTCTTTGATGGCTTCTGTTCTTGACTTCCAATGGCTTCCCTGATGGCTTTCCGCCTTGGGTTTGCTGCTTCTATTCTGTCTGTATATATATATATATATATATATAATATATATATAATATATATATATATATATATATAGATATATATTCAATTCACTTGGGTCCTCTATCTCATCATATCCTCATATATCAAACTTTCATCACTATGGGGATTATGATAAATGGTCATCAATGGGCAACATCACGTATCACAAGAATTTGCCGTCACAAACACTGCCATATTGGCATCAATGACAACCTTGATTAATACATTTACTCAATTTCTCTAATGACTGGTTGTACTGGAAGCCTAGGGGACGCATTGGATCTTATGAAACATTGTAGATGGTTTCCATTTGGGGTTTGGTCTCCCTATACGGGGTCCTAATCTTCCAGAGGGCTACATTGGCACATATAGGGTGAGTGTTGAGAGCCATGGGTCTCCACAACAGCAGATTGCACTTCATGGATCCCCACAAACATTTAGAGATTGCTCGTGGTTCACTTATTGGACGAGGAGGATGCACTTGATCCATCATGCCCCGCTGGCCCCAGATCTACACCATACACTTGGCAGATGATCCAGTTCCTCTACGATGATGTGGCATCTCATACATCATCATCCTAGCCCTTGAGGGCAACCTATAGGCATCTTCGATTTGTTTGGAGACCCATGAAGACACTTGTGTTCCACCATAGTCATTTGGAGCACCACGGGTTATTACAAGGGGCCAACCCCTTGTCCACTGCTTTTGAGGGTCCTATTCTTCATTGTGGCACCCATGGACCTCATTAGGCCTCTTGGAGGGCCCTACAACTGCATAGATTATTATTTGACCTCTTGAGAGGCTTACTTTTTCATTTGTGAGCTAGTTTGGTGGGCTTGTCACCAATAGGGATTTTAGTTGCACATTATTTTATCGTTAGGGGATATGTAGGCCCATAGGTTAATTCAAACTCCTTAGGAGGTTATATGTTGATGTTAGATATATTCATTTGGATCATCACTTGACTTGGGATCTCTCTAATCATAGAGAACTTCACATTTTTTTCCTTGGAGGATATTTTTGGAGATGGATGAATTTTGAGGTATGGATTTGGGCTATTTTTATTGTCTTGGAGCTTTGTCTTGCAAACAAATGCTGGTTCGATATACTCTATAACATTGTAAGTAAATTTTAACGTTGTTATTCTTGTTGCTCCATACTACTAAAATTAGGGCTAGTTGGGGCATGATTGAAATGTGGAATGGGCCAATGTTATATGAATAAAATGTCCTAAAGATTATTTGTCTCGATAAGCTTGCATTATTTGCTTTGAAGTATAAATGCTTGAAGTTCACTTTTCTTTTCTTTCACTCAACATTAGATGAAGTTGACTTTCTGGGCCTCCTTGATCAAGAAACCAAGTTCTTACGCGTCATCATCCTTGAATCCATATCCCCAAGTGAATTAGGCACTGATAGGGTGGTCATCTGCTTAACCTTTTTCACCTTTTACCACTTTTTCCTAGGTCTAGCCCTCAAAGGTCACCTAGGGCATCAAGTTCCCAAGAATTGACCCAAGGAAAAACTTCTATCTCCTACAGACTACTGTGCTGGTGGCTCCCCTCCCCCTCCTCCAAATTTGAGGCAATTCTAACGATGGAATCTTCGAGAATCCCAAGTCCTAGGTCTAGTATCGAATTTTGCCTAGGCATCCCCAAGGCTAGACTTCAATAGGAACCTTTTGAAGTAAATATTCTTGCTTGGTCCTTTCCCTTCACCTTATCCAGGATAGGAACATCACTGGTTGTTGCATTCCATCCCCGAACCTGGGCTAGGTCCACTTGGCCTCGTGTGGTCCCACTTTTCAATAAAAATTATTTGTTAAGGACCATTTGGGAATCCAAGTTTTCCAAGGATTATAGGGATTGAGAACCTTGCCTACAAGCCTATTCCTTTTCCCTCAACCTTCCAGTCCTCACCCCTTACCCTTGGAGGACCAAGTCTCTTGCTTAAAGAGCAAGCAAGTTCCACTCTTCACTCCATCCTTGGGAAAACGTTTCCTGGGTCACTTTCCACCTATCCATTGACATATACTTTACAAGTGATCCTTGCACTATCGAGACTCTTGTCATCGGTGAAAGTCCGTAAAGAGCAGGGAGACTTAGTTGTGGTGATAGTTAATTACCCTCTTAGGAACCCCTTTTAGGTCCCTTGCTGGTTTGAGTGGTAACAAGCCCTCTTCCAAAGCCCTTCCAAGCAAGAAGTCAAGGTCAACTCTAATCAACAAGAGTCAAACGTTATTCAAACTTTCTCCAAACTCAAAATTTGGCCTCCAGTTTCAAAACTTTGGACCTGCAGTTACTTCAGAGACTTCAATCTGCAACTCTAGGCCTCCTACAGCAGAACAGAAACCCTAATTGTCACGTGATTAGAAAAGTTAAGATTTTAGCTTCTTTCTTTCACTAATGTTTTTCTCTGTCTTCTAATCTCCTCACTCTTGTTTTTCCTTCTTGTTCTGTTGTAGATTGAATTGTGTGTCAAATGAGGTTGAAATTGCTTCTATATATACACATCTGGGGAGGACGAATACCCTCTTCTAGGTCGACTTATCACAGGCAGGGCCGACTTGTGCTTGGAGGTCTTTTTGACTTTCTAGACACAAATAAATTATTTTTCATGCTACAACTTGCCCAATAGGATCTCATACAAATGATATTTCATAACAAATTTTTTTATGACACGACAAACACTAGAAGCATGAAGAATATGCTTCACCTAGTTGACCAATCAAAAGAAGCATGAAACCCATGCTTGAAAATAATATTTCTCTTTTTGTCTTTTGCTTGTTACAAAAGATATACTTAATGACATGAGTACAATGACAATTATGAAGACCGAAACTAGTTACATTTTTCAACAATGCTCCCATGTCCTTGAGTATCTCGTACTTGAGAAAATGCAGGATGCCATCCCTATGGACGAGCATGCATCCCTAGGTAGAATTATTGATCCTTAGGAAATGATTCAATTCCCCTCACATCTCGTCTCGAGCTTGGGTAGTTTCCTTTTCGTATTTTCTTAAAGTTTCATTTTGTTTACTATTGTGGAATTGAGATGTCTAATAACCGTTGAAAATTGGTAGCTATGGGTTGGTATTTTCATTGGCAAATCAAAGAGGAAATTTTGTATTTTTGAATGTTGACCAAGTTGACCTAAAGTGCACAAGTCGGCCCCACTCAAATGAATGGGTTTGACGCCAAGGTCAAGAACCCTCCTCTTAATTCATGCATAAATACAAGTTTGTTGACCTCACATTTGGCATTTCATCCATCACATTATTCAACCTGAAACATGGAAAGTAAAGGAGATTTGACTTTTGCGTTGACTAGCCTTTTGACATTTGTTTTGACAAGCTTTGCCTTTGGTTCGTAGCTCTCTATTTGACCAAATTGTTGACTGTTTTTGGAGGCCGAAAATTTTAGAGTTTGTTGAATTTGTTTGACTGAGATTCTACTCTTGTTTTTGGGTTGTTGATTAAAGGTTGACTAGATCAGTTGATTGTGATTTTGACTGAGATTTGACTGGATCGATTGATCGTGATTTTGACTGAGATTTGACTGGATCGGTTGATTGTGTTTTTGACTGAATTTTGACCCTTTTGTTGCCTCGGCCAAAATTTTCCCTTTTGTTACAGACTTGAATTTGACTGTATTCTCTCTTGTTTGATTCGTTTGACTTGGAATATTGAGGTGAGAAAATTGGAATCTTGTTTGAAATATTTTGATGTACATTTTGATGAAAGATTGTCTCTTGTCTCATTGTCTATTGTGATCTCTATTGCTTTATTGAAGAAAGTGAATGATTTAAATTTTTCATGAATCACTGCTTAGTGATTGGAATGCTATAGGAAGACTAATTGTATCATTGGAAGTAGTTATCAATTTGAAAAATTGCCTAGAAAATTTACATGGTATTAGAGCTTTGCTGAAGGAAAAGAGCATTGAGATCACCTTGAGCAGCACCTTGAAGAACATTGGGAGAGCATTGGAGAACAATGATCTTTTTTGATTGGTTATCTTTATCATGAATTCCTTCATGAAGACCGAGAACAAGCTTGAAGGAGTTACAAATTACAGTGCATGGAAGGCTAGAATTGACCTAGTGCTTGCAAGGCACAAGGTCTTGGGTATTGTATTGGCAAAGGTCACTAAACCAGCTGACCAAGTAGGAAAAGACAAGTTTTGGGAAGATGATATCTTGGCTAGAAGCATCATTGTGGAATCTCTTAGGGACAATCTAATTCCTTGTATTGTTGATCACAAAACTTAAAAGGAGATGTATCATGCCCTTATTGGATTGTACACAATCAACAACATCAATCAATCTATAAGTCTAAGGGGTCAACTTCGTGATGTCAAAGATGACAAAGAAAGATATTGTGGTATCATACTTCATAAGAATATCTCAAATAAGAGATCAACTCAAAGCTATTCAAGGATAAGTTCTAACAAAGAATTGGTAGCTATGGCAATGGGTGGTCTACCTGAATCTTGGGATCTTGTTGCAACAAGCATTAGTGGAAGAGAAAGTCCACTGTCCTTTGATAAGCTTTGGGATGCTTGCACACAAGAAGAATCAAGGCTTCTTTCCAGAGGTAAGATTGCTAAATTAGGTGAAGACTCTCAAGCTTTTGCTGCCCACTCAGAATAGCAAGGGAAGAAGAAGCTTTGGAAGATTTAAATGATGTTCAGGTACAAGACCTAATTCAAGATCTGCTGCAAAAAGGGAACCTACTCCACAAAGAAGACGTCCTCCTCCCTCATAAGAAAGAAGAGATATCACAAATGTTCAATGCTATCATTGCCAAGCATATGGTCACTACCAAAATAAATGTCCTCAAAGGAATGATCCTCGAAGGGATGATTATTGTAGGAATGATGATTGAAAAAGGAAAGAGATGCATCATGCTTCTACAACTGACCTTGATGGATCCTCACATAAGAGGAGGCCTAGAAAGAGAGATTTTGATGATGAATACTCATTTACTCTGCTTTTACAAGTTCCATTGTAGGTCATGATGAAATATGGTTGGTGGACAGTGGTGCCTATAGGCATATGACTGGAAGTTGCAAGAACTTCTCTGAATTGGTTGAAAAGAAGATAGCTCAAAGGGTTGAGCTTGGAATCAAGAGGTAATGCATATATCAACAATATTTTATGTTCCTGGTTTGAAGAAGAATTTGTTATCAATTTCATCTCTTGAAGACAAAGGGTATATAATTGCATTTATTGATGAACAAGTTCTAGTATGGAAGAGGGACCTCCTCCTTTGAATCTGCTAAGGTCATTGATGTGCGAATTGGAGGGTTATATTGTTTCCTTGGTCGATCTATTCAATCCTCATTACACAACACCACTAATCTTTGTGAGCTATTGCATCAAAGGTACACTTGTGTTCATTATAAAGCCTTGTCTAGAATGAATGATTTTGTTAAAGGTGTGCCTGAAATCAAAATTGAGCATGATGGAGTTTGCAAAGGATGTGCTCTTGGGAAAAATGTCGAAGGCCGATGTATTAGCAGTGATAGTAGATCCAAAGGAATCTTGGATCTTGTGCACTCTGATGTTTGTGGGCTTATGTTTGATAAATCCTTGGGTGGTCTTTTGCAATATGACTCTTTTATGGATGATTAGTCTCGTAAAACATGGATTTATTTCTTGAAATCCAAGGATGAAGTATTTGAGAAGTTTCAGGAATTCAAGGCACAGGTTGAAAATGCTACAAGAAGGATCAAGACTTTAAGGTCTTACAATGGAGGAGAGTATGCATCCAAGGAATTGATTGCTTTTTGTAGGGATGCTAAAATTAAAAAGGGAGTTGATAGTTCCCTACTATCCTCAACAAAATGGAATCGCTAAAAGGAAGAATAGGACTATTATGGAAGATTCCAAAGCCATGCTTCATGATCAAGAACTGTCGATGTTTCTATGGGGAGAAGCTTCAAGAATGGTTGTTTATGTTCAAATAGATGCCCACACCTAATATTGGATTACAAGATTCCTGAAGAAGTCTTCATAGGTGAGAGACCCAATGTTGAACACTAAAGAATTTTTGGTTGTCCAGTTTATGTCCATGTGCCCAAGGAGAAAAGAACGGAGTTGGAACCTTTGGGGAAGAAAGGAACGTTTGTTGGCTACAATGAAAATTCAAAGGCCTTCAGAGTCTATGTTCCAGGACAACGTTATATTGAAACTCGCAGGAATGTTATTTTTGATTTGGATGCTGCTTTCTAGAAGTCCAAGGGTTCACACTTCGACTCTGATGATGAGATGCAGGTGGCTCCAGAGAGTGTGGAATCGAAATCTAAAGAACCAACTTGAACCTATGGAAGAAGATCCTCATGAAGAGTTTGATGATCATGAATTAGTTTACTCTCCAAAAACCATTGTACCTGAGACTAGAAAGAGACCTGCCTGGCTTGAAAAACGTTGAAGGACGTTGAAGAACATGCTGCACCTTGTGGGACTTTCAGGGAAAGCAAGAGGCTGAAGAAGTATTATGGTTAAGTAACAATGATGTGTAAGATCATTGAGTCCGAACCATCCACCTATGAAGAAGCAATTGCACATCAAGTGTGGAAAGATGCTATGATTGAAGAGTACCAATCGATATTAAAGAATGATGTTTGGGAAATTGTGCCAAGACTTGAAGGGAAATATGCTGTGTCTTCCAAATGAATCAACAAAGTCAAGCAGACAGCTAATGGAAGTGTTGAGAAGTACAAGGCAAGATTTGTGGCTCGACGATTCTCACAGAAAGAGGGAGAGAATTATGAAGACACATTTGCTCATGTTGCCAATTATGCTTCTATTAGATTTGTCATTGCTCTTGCTTCTATTGTAGGTTGGAAATTGCATCAAATGGATGTCAAGGCTGCCTTTCTGAATGGAGTCATTGAAGAAGAAGTTTAGATTGAGCAACCTCAAGGCTTTGAAATTCATGATAGAGAGACACGTGTTTGCAAATTGAAGAGAGCCTTGTATGGGCTTAAGCAGGCTCCTCATGCATGGTTCTTGCATTGATAGCTATTTGTTGAGCCTTGGTTTTAAAAAGAGCGATGCTGATCCGAATTTGTGCTTCAAAGTTGTTGAAGGTGAGCCCTTGATTTTGCTGTTGTATGTAGATGATTTGTTTTTGATTGGGGCAGAAGTTCTCTCTCTATTGTAAGAGGGAGTTGATTCGTGAATTTGAGATGAAGGATCTTGGGCTTGTGCATTATTATTTGGGATTGAAATTTGGCAAAAGCCCGAGGAATCTTTGTTGGACAAGGCAAGTACACTATTAAAATCCTTCAGAAATTTGGCATGATGGACTACAATTCCATGGACACTCCTATGGTTACAAATTTGAAGAAGATACATCACTGTGATTCTATTATGATTGATCCCTCTATGTATCACAAATTGATTGGCTTGTTGAACTATCTTGTGAGCACTAGACCTAATATTTGCTATGCTGTGAACATGTTGAGCCAATTCTTGGTTGAGCATCGCCATGTGCATTGGGTTGCAATAAAACATATATTGAGATTTCTCTATGGCACCATTGAATATGGTCTAAGATATGTTTCTAATGGAAAATGGTAGCTGCATGGTTTCACTGATGCTGATTGCGTTGGAAGCTCTGATGATAGTAAGAGCACCTCTAGCTTCTGTTTTAGCGCTTGGGCTCTGCTATGATTTCATGGTCTAGTAAGAAGCAAACTTTTATTGCTCTAGTAGGAAAGTTGTGTGGCTTCGAAAGTTGTTTGTTGGATTGTTTGATCAGGTGTTGGAATCGACCATTGTATATTGTGACAATCAAAGATGTGTAAAGCTTTTTGAGAACCCAATTTTTCATGACAAGTCGAAGCACATTGAGATCAAGTATCATTACATCCGGAATCTTGTCAAGAGGGGAGCTGTGAGGCTTGAATATGTCCTTACCAATGAGTAGATTGCTGATGTTTTGATGAAGCTATTGTCTTGAATGAAGTTTGCTTATTTCCGAGAACAACTTGGAGTTGTTGAGAATCCCTCTTTGGGAGAGAGGGAGCATTGATTGTATAACATCATGTGATTGACAATCTTCCTTGGGTTGTAGCTGAGAGGCAATAGATTGTGGTTGGAAAGATTGTCACTCCCTTAGGTTAGTTTACTGAGAGGCTAGTTAGTCTGGTTGGGGAGCTTGGTTCTGAGTCATGAAGTGATCCCTTAGGTCATGATGACTGAGACACCAGTTTGGTTAGGGACATTGATTTTGAATTCTCTCCCTTGGGTCGTTTGACTGTGAGACTATATAGTTGGGGATTGAGATAGGGATTCCTCCCTTGGGTTGTGGTCCGAGAGACCTTGTTTATGGTTGGGGAGATGGACCTTGTGTAACTATTGCATATGGTTGGAGAGTTTGGCCTTATTGATTGATCGCATGGTTAGTTGGGCATTGGCCTTGATTCCATTGGGTTTTGGCTCATGGGATGTGATATGTATCCTTCCTTATGACGAGACTTGTACAATTGACCTCCCCCTTGGGCAGTTGCTGAGAGACCTATGGATTGGTCAGGGAGATTGTCTTGAAAGAGAGAGACTTGTACAATTGATCTCTCCCTTGGGCTGTTGATGAGAGACCTATGGATTGGTCGAGTAGATTGATCTTGAGAGAGAATGAAAAGTACCACCCAATTAAGAGGGAGTGTTGAAAATTGGTAGCTATAGTCGGTATTTTCATTGGCAAATCAAAGAGGAAGTTTTGTATTTTTGAATGTTGACCAAGTCTGCCGAAAATGCACAAGTCCGCCCCACGCAAATGAATGGGTTTGACCCTAAGGTCAAAAACCCTCCTAATTCATGTATAAATACAAGTTTGTTGACCTCACTTTTGGCATCTCATCCATCACATCATTCGATCTGAAACAAGGAGAAGATCACAAGTGTGAAGGAAAGGAGATTTGACTTCTACGTTGACCATCCTTTTGACCTCTGTTCTGACCAATGTTGACTTTGTTCGTTGCTCTCTGTTTGACTGAATTGTTGATTGTTTTTGGAGGCCGAGAATTTCAGAGATTTGTTGACTCTGTTTGACTGAGATTCTGCTCTTGTTTCTGGGCCATTGACAGAAGGTTGACCGCAGGTCAACTCTGTGCTTTGACTGAGATTTGATGGGATTCATTGACTGTGATGATTTTAACTGAATTTTTGCCCTTCAGTTCAGCTTACTCAGGCTGAAATTCATCCTTTCTGTTGTAGACTTGACTTTGACCAGTGTTGACTGTATTCTCTCTACTTTGACTGGTTTGACTAGGAATATTGAGGTCAGAAAATTGGAATCTTGTTTGGCAGATTCTGATGTACATTTTGATGAACTGAATTCTCTCTCATAAGGAAAGATTGTTGGGTTTTCCCCTTGTGGGTTTTGCCCTGGCAGCTAGCCTAAATTTTGGTGTCTCTTGTCTCATTGTTTACTGTGATGTCTATTGCTCTATTGAAGAAAGTGAATGGTTGAAATTTTTCATATATAACTGCTTAACTATTGAAATGCTATAAGAAGACTAATGTATCATTGGAAGTAATTATCAATTTGAAAAATTGTACTAGTCTTGATTGCACTAGAAAATCAACAATAATAGTACTGAGTATATTATATTGAGAGTTTGTTGTGTTCTTGATAGAGTGAAAATTATATTTGTTGATCTATTGCTTCTAGCAAAAACATTGGAGGCGAATAAGGAGCGATGCTTAAAACCATTGCAGAACATAATAATATTGTCTTTCTAAATTATCTGTTCATTTTGACATCTCAATGTAATTGACTTTTTGTTTGGTACCATCAACTTTATAGAAAAGTAGGCCTGATTTTTATTGCTTGCATCAAGTAGATTTGTTTCTTTAGTGCTTGAAAACATTACCGTGAACTATATATTGTGATAATAATATTTTTTTGACTAGTAGAAATTTATTCTGACTTGTAGTTAACTGGATGCACAGGAAACAAAGGTGGGGTGCGACTTGCTTGTCCCAAATGCAAACATCATTTTTGCTTTGATTGCGACATTTATATTCATGAGAGCTTGCATAATTGTCCTGGTTGTGAGAGCTCACCAGCAATTACATTATAGAGAAGCTGTAGAAGGATGATACTCATCATTTGCTTGGCAGTAAACATGCCTCTGTTTTTTCTCATTCCTCAAGTAATGCTTCATTGACCTCAGAAACATATTTCCGGACTCTTCTGGCCAAAGATCACTCCCTTTCACCAATTTCTATTTTCTTTTCTTGAATCAAATTATGATTTTGGGTAGGCATATAATTTTGGCATTTATGGTCTCTGCCCAAATTATGTAAGCTTGGTTGTGGGTCTGTCCCATAGCTTAAGCCATTGTTTTGGAATGTTGTAGTAAATTAAAGTATTAGTAATTACTATTATTTAATAGTATGCTTGGGCTTTTCAAATTATATGTTAATTGACAGATATGTAAGGAAGTTTGCAGTTGATTGTTGCTTTGATATTTCATATTTTACAGTTTCTTTCTTGGATTGACATTGTTCGGGAAATTATTGAAACTTTGATGTGTGAAAAATGGTGGCATAATTAACAACTACAAATATGTTTTTAGGCCTTTACTGAATGGCCTAGTTATTTATTTATAATATTTCCACACCCCCCTGCATAAAGTTGCAACCAAGTGTGCTAGCAGAACCAAATTATACCTATTCTCCTATGACCCCCTCACCTCCTGACACCCCGTTTTGTATAGTACAATTGATTCTATGTTTAAGTAGGATTACCGTTTGTAGAAATGTTGACATCTTTGTCATATATTTTCGTGAGCAATAGCAAACATTGGTGGCTTTGTATCCACAGTATTCCCCTTAATTCCGTGGATTTCTCCAAACCAAAATTTCGAAGTATCAACACTTCTGGGAAATGATCTTCGACTAAATAAATTCAAGGACTTGCCTATCTGTTAAAGATTTTATGTGAACAATTTTCTGAGGCTGTCCTACTTTGCTATCCAACACAAACTGAAATTTGTAGTAGTTTTTGTTCTGATCTAAAACCAAAACAATTCTTTTGCTCAATAATGGCTTATGCTAAGTTTGCCTTCCAGGTTGCATAGATGTTCATCTCTTGGGAAGATCATATTATTAACAAAGCCACATGAACCACCAAATTACTGTAAAAAATCTGACCATGCTACGTAGATTCTGCACTTATGAATTTAACCTAAAAGCCTAGATAGCTAAAGTCTAAAACTAAAACTGATAATTAGAAAGCAAACATGCAAATTTGAATAATCAAATCATCATGGTGGGGTGTGCACTGCTTCTTTATAGACTAGGTAGAAGCACAGATACATTGAATCTGGATGTATGCACAACAATGCTTCAATTGAAGGTATTGACCCCTAAACTTAATGTGTCTTTTTGGAATGGATAAATGAGCCAAGTGAAGTGCACCTCCATCAGAGATGAATTGAGGCATGCAAGCATGCGTCCTCCTAGAGATATATGCTTTTCACTAAGACAAGTAATCCACATGTATGAGCACCTTGCTTAACTAGGACTCTGCCCTATATTTCACTGTGCATGCAACTAACTAACTACATACAACAACAACAACTTAGATTTAGAACTGAACCACTAAATAAGGAAAAACCTATAAACTGGAGTTGAATTATGGATGGCTCATGCATGCTTGAGCACCTTGCTTAACAAGGACTTCGCCTTTTACTTCAAATACAACAAAAACTTAGATTTCAGAGCTGAACCACTAAATAAGTAAAAGCATCGAAACTGGACTTGAATTAAGGATGTCACATGATAGTACCCCCCATCTCTTTGCCCTCCATAAATGCTCTTGCACCCTCATTCCTATTGTATGGCCCTGTTAAAGGAGGGCCATTGTGGCTGTTGTCTATTTTGTTGTAAGAAGAAAGTTGTTATAACTAGAGCATGATAGGAGCTACACACAAGAAAATTTAACACTTCCTCACTGAGGTAAGCATCTCCACCCCACCAAGCCTCTCTCAGAACATCTTGAAATTCCCTCTTTGCCAGTTTGATCAAGATACTTGCAACTTGATGATCTGTAGGAATATATTGAAGAGCTAGTGCTCTCTTTTGAAATCAGCGTCTGATGAAGCAGTACATGGTCCCAATGTATGCTTGGATTGATCATGAAACATTGGATATTCAGTGAGTTTGATACAACTATGTCGGTCATAGTGATTGGTCATAGTGATTCATGGTAATGCTCAAACTCAGTCAACTATATTAATAAATTGCGAAGCCATATGGCTTCCCAACTAGTAGAGCACTGTACTATTAGAGGAATTTTGAGGTGAAAGGTTGGTCTCGAATTAAAAAATGCACCATCAGCACGAATTTTGAAAAAAACTAATAAGATTCAAGATGATCATGTCAATTATAAGGGTAAATATTTTTGGAATATATTTTCTCAAATATAATTCCCATTTATCTCATTGTTCAACAGACAAATTTTTGATGTATTTCCAATCTATTATATATCTATATATATCGACTTATGATTTACTCAAATTTGAATGGAAATGAAAAATAGAGCGGATTTTTAATAAATCTTTGTAATAAATTGGAAATACACAAGAAAATTGTCTGTTGAACAATGAGATAAATGGGAAATATATTTGAGAAAATATGTTTTACTTTTATTTGTATATTATTTTCAGTTTATATTTGAGAAATTATGTTTTATTTTATTTGTATATTATTTTCAGTTTTAATAAACCCTTGTAATAAATTGGAAATACATAAAAAATTGTTTGTTGAACAATGAGATAAATGGGAAATATATTTGAGAAAATATGTTTTATTTTTATTTGTATATTATTTTCAGTTTATATTACTGCAGGTCTATGAAACTATGTAGAGTAGATATTTGTTGGATGTGAAGTTTAACACTGTATAAAACGAGTGCTTACTCTTGAAATATAATTAAAAAAGTTATTTTATTGTCTCTGAAAATTTATAATTCCTATTTTATTATTTTCTTTAGGAGGTCCATTTTAGATCTCAAAATTTCTTTAATATAGGTGAATTATCATTGAAGTTTGTTTCTTCTTGAATCAAGAAACACACTTGAGTGTATGAAGAATGCTTTGAAATGCTCTTTTTGTCATGAGCACCACTTGCATAGTCCAAATTTGTAAACCCATCCAAGGTCAACTCTCCTTTGCCAACATACTTTGGACCAAAATGCTTAATGTCAAGTATTGGAGCAAGTTTTTTTTAGTGATCCAAAGAAGTTGCTTGTGCTTTGGCATGTGTTGGCTTAAGGTGTTCACCACAAAATAAATATTAGGTTTGATATTTACCAAAAACATGAGGGAATCTATCCACTCCCTATACAAGGATCACTTAAATTTCAATTTGAATAAACAAATGACTTTACATTTGCTACTATAGGAGTAGTTGTGGGCTTATAGTCTATCTTTTAAAATTTCTTTAGAATCTCAATTGCATAATGCAATGCGTTTTTATATTTTTTTTCTATGAATATAAGATTATTTACATGCAAGGCAAACATATTATAATTATCAAACAAAGAGAGAATGAAATTTGCATATGTTTGAATGAAACCCATACCTAAAAAACACTCATTGATCTTTGGAGTACTATGCATGTGGTGCTTGCTTCAACCCATAAATGACCACTTTCAACGTGAAAACATGGGCTTTATGCCCCTGCGCTTTAGGGTCTGTTGATTTATGCACACCTCCTCACTCAAAGCATTAAGAAATGTTGTTCTACATTCATTTAGTATAAATTTCAACCAAACACTGATACAAAAGATAGTTAAAATGATGGAGGTATCTTTGGCAACATAAACAAAAGTCTCCTTGCTATCAACTCCATTGTTTTGGGAGAACCATTTAGCCACAAATTCTTTATGCTTCCATCTTTTGCATGCTTATCCTTGTACAACCCCGTGGAGTCACTCTCTAACTTGTCCTTTAGTTTAGGCACAATGTTAATTTTAGGTATGTTGTATGCTGAGAGCAAATTTATTTCAATTTTCCATATTAGCTCAATATCAATTCCAGATTAGCAATCACATTTAGCATGATAGTAAAATGCAGATAGAACATAAACATAAATCGCAGAAAACAAGCCAAGACAAAAGGACGCAAGATGTGGTGCTAGCCAGGGACAAACCCCAATGTGGGGAAACCCTTGATCAATTCTTCTTATATATTCTTCAATAGTTTAGTAGAGAGAGAGATAGTACATATACATCAGAAGTCAACACTTTGACTTGACAAGATAAGAGCAGAGATCTTCACCATGAAGATAACATAATGAGGTAGCTGATCTAATCTCAGGTGAAGGCATACTACTTTAGCTAATCCTCCAAGGTGACTGCATCACCATGCTGCACCCATCACCGTGTTGCACCTCATCATCATGTGACACCGTGCAACTTCTCATCATCATGTTGCACCTCATCATCAAGCTGCACCTGAGACTGTGTTGCACCCAATCACTGAGCTTCTCTCATCACTATGCTGCTCCCATCACTGAGCAATACCACTTCATCATGTTGTACTCATCATCAACAAGCTGCTGCAATGCATCGTGCTGCAACTATATCTACATGCCCATCATCACCATGCTGTGCCATTGTGTTGCACTGTGTTGCATCCATGCTGCCCACAATAGTCATTGCATTTATCATGTTGCATCCATCCAAGTATGTTGCATCATTCATTGCTAGTCTAGGGCTACTTTGGACATCTACACACTGTCGTCCAATGGTCCAAAGATGTCCAGTCCACTCATTGCAATATGTGCTCCTAAGAAAGGTTCTTTGTTAAAGTCACATGGAATGTAAACATCGAAGGTGGATGATAAACATTGAATGTATTATTATTGACATGATATACATTTATAGTACACGTGTGACCGTTGGATTCCACATCCCAATGTCTCTTGGATTCTCGTGTCTGTTCACATTCTACACCAACCCATAGAGGATTAGGTGTCCAACATTCCCCCCCTTAATCCGAAGGGGTATGTATGAGTCCAAGAATAGAGTTGTAATACAAAATGTGCAAAAAATGCATGGCAACACTAGGCTGGATGTGCTCTCTGAAATGTTGGTATAAGGGGGGGTGGTTTAAGGATGACCACCAACACTGGAATGCTTAGTGTAGTTCCCAGAACTCTTTCAAATCTAGCATAACGCTGAGGTCTTCTGCTAGAGGAAGTGCTCCTCATGTTTTGAAGAGGGAAACCTTCAACCTTGAAAGGCAGGTCTCACATCACATAAAAAGGGAGAACCTCAACCTGAAAAGGGAGGTCTCAACCTGTGATGGTTTAAGGATGACCAACAACTCTGGAATGCTTAATGCAATTCTTGGAACTCTTCCAAAACTGGCAAGAAGCTGAAGTCTTCTGCTAGAGGAAGTGTCCCCAATTCTTTGAAGAGGCATCACCAACTGAAGGCATGCTTAGGGTCATATTTGTCTTTGGCTACAACTCTGAATCTGGTATGGCAGATTGTGGCTCAGGTTCGCTTGATGTGGCTTTGAAGCTTGTAGATGACCATCACTTTTCCACCTGTCAGATACAAGGTGAGATGATGGAGAAAACTCAACTGCAAGATTGTTCAATACTCTAGAACAAGTTCGAACATATGGCTGAAATATCTTCTTGGATGTTGATGCCCATAGCCAAGAAGCGATCTATCCAAGATGAATCTTTGTTCATGTAGGAGGCTTGTTTTTGAAGCATCTGTTTGAAGAATGATTGGTTTTATAACAATGATTACATGGATGAAGATCAAACAATGATCTTTCATATGGCCAACTCAGCGACAATGTTGGCATTTAACAATTGTTTACTGCGAATGTGGAGCATAATTTGGAATAGGTGAAGGTGAACTGCAATGAAGAAACCCAACACTTCGAAATTGAATGGGCTTGGAATAGTCTGGAATATGAAAAGGCAATTCCTTGTCATATCCGAGACCGGTTTTGTGTTTGTTATGGACAAGTTCTTCCCAAGGTCTGATTATGGGCTTGAGAAGTGTATGTTGAATTTCTGCTTCTGCATTTAACTCTGTTCTTGAGATGGGTACTGCATCTGAATCAACCTTAATCTCATTGATATGATTACTTTCTGGCAGCCGATGGGAGTTTGTCTCAATTTTCTGAATAGAAACAGATTCAGAATGACGACGCTTTTGTCTTAATTCTTCTCGCTGAAGCTGTATCAAGCTACAAAAACTCATTTTTTTCTTGTGCATTGTGCAAACAGGTGCTAATGTTAGCAAAAGAATCTTTGTTGATTCTTACTATATCATGATCATAAGAATGTACTTGAATTTTTAAGAACTCTAATACTTCATCAACTTTGGCTATTTTATCCTTCGTCAAAATTACACTTAAAATTGATCACAACTATGAACTAGGACTTCAACACACAAACTTAATGCTCCAACTAGCAAGCAACGATGATTGTAATGCATTCAAAATCCACCAATATTCATCCAATATTTTACAGATTCACATATATCAACTCTACTGTTTATTAAAACCCTACTAAGAGTATATGAAATTCTTGCTAAATTTATTGATTGAGGGAATGCCCTCAATATGCTAGCTATCTTTAATTTAGACCAAAACCCTTATAGTATTACCACATTGAGTATTTCAAGTTTATGTCCTTAGGGCAGATCAACCCGCTTCAAAGAAAGACGATTGTTTCCAAGGTTATTTCACAAGGTTCAAGATATTCTAAACAACAAGCATGATCTCATAAATAATTATGTCTGCTTTGCACCTTAAGAATTCTCGAATTGTTTAGGAGATAATGTTGCCTTAGTGACTTTCTCAACCATGCCTCAAGTAGTTCGAAATTGATTATGATTGTACACACTTGTGCCTCAAGAGGTCGAGCTTTCTTGAAGATGTTACAAGGTGAGCCTCAAGGTGATCGATTGCTATAGAGATGGGTGATGAATTGATATCCTAGTCAGGTTGAATGCACCACAGATCCACCCCACCGAATTTACCAGGGCACTACTACGCTTCCATTGTGGTCATGGGTTCTAGCTGCCAAACAAAAGTTTTACAGAGAAACGAACTACCACAGAGTGATCTTGCAGAGAGTAAGCAGAGGAAATCAACTAGTTTCAGGATGTCTAATTTTTCCTTCCCAAAAGCCTCACGATAGACCAAGTAGTGACATTCAACCTCAGAGAAACCACTTTGGTATACGATTCTTGACACTTGGAAGGTTATGTGCAGAATATTGAAATTTGACAAAACCGAGAGAGTATATTGGTTCTTGCTGTTAGAATAGCAGTGGCGCAGATATGCGAAAGTGCCAGGTTCCAATCCTGCTAGAAATCTACCTTCGAAGCTCTGGCAGATATTGTCGTCTGCTACCTCTGCGACCTCAGTGAGTTTGCCCACTACTTTGCTGGCCTCGTGGGCATAACAAAATATAACGCCTTCAATGTGATACGCGCCATGGAACATGTGGAGAGAGGAATGGTATTGGGATTGGGCATCGGCTCCACCGTTGCCTTTGCCATGGCCAAAATCGGAGAGCTTATGAAGTTCGGGAGCAAAAATACATCGTGGGCGTCCCCACCTCTAAGCACACTGCTGAGCAAGCCGCTTCTCTGGGCATCCCACTCTCGGTGCTTGATGATCACCGCACCACTGCTCGAATGTGGAGGCACCTTGCTAGAGAAACTGACTCTCAAGGTCGCTTACACATTTTAATGAAGGAATTCCCCCATTTCCATCAGAGAGATATCAATTACGGATGTTGTTCGACAGTGCCTTCAACATCAAGCCTTTGAAAATGCTCGCAAAACAACACTTGAGAAAAGACCTTGAAATTGCACTAATAAAACTCCAAATACCCGTAGATCAAATGGAACTTAATTGACTCAAATCGTTCATCCACGAGGAATATATATCGGGAAACAGGGGATCAAGAACAATTTTGATGATTTTCCTAAAGGTCATGAACACGAGAGCCTAGTTCGCATACTCGACTATGAGTTGGAAAAATGTTGTGGTCATTGTAGAGAATATATGCAACGAATATGAAAAACCAATTGGTCATCGCAGAGAATAATACAGTGACTCCGAGAATTATGGGCTTAGAAGAGCAAAATTCTGATAGGGCAGGAGAAACTGAGAGCGCAGGGATGAGGCATGGGAGTTACAACAACAAGGACTACAAGACTTGAAAATGACAGGTCTAGACCAAGGGAGACCAATAGAGATATAAAATTAGGGAGGGAAAGAATACGCCTGTAGCTCTGGTACCATGTTAAAATCACATGGAATGTAAACAACGAAGGTGGATGATAAACATTTAATGTATTATTATTGACATGATATACATTTATAGTACATTTGTGTGACTGTTGGATTCCACATCCCAAGGTCTCATGGACTCTCGTGGCTGTTCACATTCTACACCAACCCATAGAGGATTAGGTGTCCAACACTTTTAACTCTTCAAATCAACCTTTCTAATTGCCTCCCATAGGTTGCAATATCAAATTGATCCAAACTGGTCAACTCATTAACCCAACTTACCTCAAATGCTGCTCCAACCCTATTTGTACGCTGCTGTTTGTGACTCTCTGGTTAGGGGACACTGCTGTAGCCTTAGACTCCTCCAACAGACCCCAAACAACCCTTTGAAAGACTGTGGCACAATTTAAGAGAGCCCCTCCCTTGCTACGCTGCTACCTAGGGGCATATGCCAACCCCTGACTACCCTACGCAAGCCCAGCTGTGGTGCTATGGCCTGCGGCCTAGCACAACAACAACTTGTAGCTTTCAGTCCCTTAAAACATGCCCAAAGAGTGTCAAATCAACAACGTATAGCCCTCAAGAACTCGACCTAACACCTAGCACTCTCGGCCTCCATGACATCAACTCAGACCCTTGTTTTGACCCTAAACCAACCCTTTACTCCTCACTGTTTCTTCCTTCGGTGCGGCGGCTAGGAGACTGTGTTTAGGGTTAGGGCAACGACCAGATATTTGTGTTTAGGACTCTTCCTTATTGCAGCTAGGATCCCTTCCTTTAGGACAGTCTGGGAAGCCTTTTAGGACAACGAATAAGGTCTCTCCTAGACCTGCAATTAGATCTCTCCTTGTTGTGTTATAGTAGCTTCATTAAAGCCTCCTCCATGGCAACGTAGAGCTAGGGATTCTTCTTATTAGGTTTGCGTAGTCTCTTAGGATCTCTCCTCCTACCAAAACCCAAAGACAAGTGGAGAGGAAGAGATTACAAGAAGAGTGTGTGTGAAAATGACTAGCAAGCCACCTCTTTTTATACTAAAACGTTGAGCACAACTGGGGGAAATTTAGTTGTTGGCCGACCTCGACGAATTGTCCCATAACAAAAATAAATTGATATCTCCATGAATACGTGTCGGAATTGGATGATCTTTAGATCAATCCTACACCTCTCGACGAGAGGAATCCAACAAAAATATCAACTGTCATAAATAAGATGTCCCACATGGGGTTTGGCCCTAGTTGCCAATTTTAACACACAATCTCTCATACATCATTCCTCATGATGGAGTTGTACTCCTCTAACATGGCATCCTACGAAACCGATTGATCCATTGTGTCTTCAAAACTAGAATGGTTTGCATCAATGATGGAAGACATTAGTGTCACATGGTTCAAAAGCCTTGTGGGACAATGATTTGCTTGAAAATAAATCTTTAAGAGCTCCATTCTTGTGCACCCTATATTATTTTAATAAACCATCTAGGCTTTCTCATTGAATTGGATAGTAAAGTGGCATTTCTTGTGAAAATCTACCCATGTTAAAGGAAAATACTTTAGCACAAAGTGAGCTCTGAACTTATCGATGCTTCCATTTGTTACATGTTCAACCATGTACAACCCCCGAGAGTTTCACTCCCTTTGATCTAGGCACAATCTCCCATACATCATTACATCATTCTTCATGATGGAGTTGTACTCCAACATGACATCTTGCCAACCTATTGATTGGTTGCATCCTCAAAACTAAGAGGTGTTGCATCATTGATGGAAGACATTATTTCCATATAATTCAGAGTCCTTTTGGGAGGATGATTTACTTGACAAGCACTGAGCTCCAACTTACTCTTGAGCTCCTTATACTATTTAGGTAAACTACCAAGGCCTTCTTAGTGAACTCGACAACAAAGACAACCCTTGCACCTTCAAAGGCTTGCTTATTTGACTCTAGTTTTTTTAGAATTTGTGGATCAACCTTTGGGACAAGAGGCTCCTTTACCTTAAGTGTTCACTGTTGTTTCTTAAGAATTGGAGGACCATGTATCCTTCTCAAAATTGCGAACTTTGCTCACAACTGCCTTGAGATTGGATGTAGATTTACTAAACTTTGGAGGTCTTATTGTAACCCACACAAATATTGGGAACTAAAAGCAAGGTGCGCTAGTTGAGGCTTCTTACTTGTGAGTGCCTCCTTTGGGATCTTGTCCCTCAAAACTTTGAGAACACTTGTTCAAACTATAGAAAATTATAAGAAATCTCTTTGACCATATACACATTGATGGATCAAGATCATGAATAATTTAGATTTCATTGCCTATAATGGACCCGTTTTTCCTCCGTACAACCCATTGCTACTAAGGGTTGCAGGGCAACATAAATGCCTCTTTGATTCTTGCTTGCCTCCAAAAAGTGTTAAACTCCTTGGAGGTATACTCCCCACCATTGTCAAATCTCAAGACCTTGTTATTATTATTTTCTAATTTCTTACAAAAGCTTAGACTCTTGAAACCTCCAGAAGATCTCATCCTTGGTATTCATGGAGTAATTCCAAGACTTCTTAGAGTAATTAATAAATGAACATAATAATTGTTACTTGATAAAATAGATGAAGCCATGGATCCACATATGTATGAGTCGATTAGGCAAGAATCTCTTTGGATCTATTCTAGGATAAATAGCCTTGGCATGCTTTCAAGGGGACAACATGTGCACTCTCCTTTCTTCTCAACCATGAGATCAAACAATCCTTGCACCATGTCCTTTAAGAATTGCAATGCAACAAAGTGCAAGTGCCCTAGCCTCTTGTGCAAAACTCATACAAGTTGCTATCATGCATTAGGGCATCTCCTTGAAAACTATACAAACCACTCTCTCAAATCCTTCTGGCCAAAACTTGACTAAGATTTAGGCATCTCTTTCAGATGAAGACTTGCTGATCATAAAACGTAGTAATATATTATAGGTCTATCATCACTGGCACTAAAAAGATATTTTGAGGTAAACCAAGTACAAATAAAGCACCATTGAACTTGTATTTCTACCCCTTGTTCTTGAACTTCATTGAAGGTCTTATGGTTGGAGGTCATATGTTTGGATGCTCCATTGTCCACATACAATTTGACATTGGACATGGTTTTAGATGAAAGGCATGAAACAATGGGTAAATGTGTTTCAAGCTAGATGAAAGCTCGTCCGCTCCAATGGATGCCTCTGCATTCCCTATAAACTATTGCTACTACCAGTGCTTGCCTTTACCCTTCATCGCATATGTTAGCTTTATAATCTTAAAGTTATTGAGATAGGAATATTCCTAGAAAAATAATAAATAAGGTTATTTTAGAAGATTGGTATTTCCTATAAGAGAGATTATCCTTGTCACTACTAGTACTTGCCTTTACCCTTCATCTCATATGTTAGCTTTATAATCCTAAAGTTTATTGAGATAGGAATATTCCTAAAAAAATAATAAATAAGGTTATTTTAGAAGATTGGTATTTCCTATGAGAGAGATTATCCTTGTCATGGTGACTATCTTTGCATTGTTCGTTAAAGACATATGGCAAACTGAGACAAAAAGACACATGTCAAGCTGAGACAAGGCTACAAACATTATATATACATTATGCCTCTCACCTATTATGTAATTTTTCTTTTTTTGATAAATAAAATTGTGTTTGAGAACACATGGTGAATGTTAACATGGTATCAGTATCGTAATGAGAAGGTCATAGTAATGAATTTTAAATGGAGAGGATTCCAAACTACAACCCTTAATCTCTTCATCAAACAAAGAGGTGTCTTTGACAAGTTATTTTTTATTTTTATTTTTTTCTTATTTGAAATTAGTAAAAGGGATTTTCAATTCTGAAATATTGATCATTACCTTCAATATGTTTTCAGATTATTTGGGATCTATTTCTTCTCTGCAACCGGTTCCATATATATTGTAGTCAAAATCTAGATCTAAAATTCTTTGTAAATCAATAGTTTGTATTTTTTTGAAGATCTTTGGTAGTCAAAATCCAGATCTAAAATTCTTTTTAAATCAATAATTTGTTTGTAAAATTCTCATAAATCTGAAATGTTGGGTAAAATAATTTTAGTTTTGATATAAATTTATATCAAACTAAAAACTAAAAACATTGGAATATTAATTGTGTTGGCTTTACTTGATATGAGCACAAAACAAGATAATTAACCTGAATTCTTTTGAAGCCACACTGTTGTCACTGCACAGATCTCTTGCCATTCTTTAACCAATGTCGTTGAAGAACTAAAAACCAAGCCCCTCCAAGGAACTAAGGATCTTAGTGAGTGGATTGTATGCATAGGTTTTCCAAACCACATAAAAGGTGTGCTCTTAGATGTAGACCTAGTGGCGTACCTATTGATTTTATGCTCACTCTCTAATGAATTTCTCATGGTCAACAAGCCAGATAGACTCTTGTGCACCTTAGAGCTTTCAAGCTCAGAAAGGATTCACTCCTATGTTGAGTTCTCAGTTCCGTAGATAAACTTGTGGTGTCTCCCAATCCACCCACAACAATTGTCATAATACATAGTAACTCCATATACCATATGGAGGATTAGCAAATCGATTTAGTTTGTTTCATTGAAGCTTTGAAGCATCCGTTCTCTTTGTAATGGGTGCTCCAAAAGCATTGTGGCCCTTTCTCTTAATCACAAATCTAATGATAGCATTATAGACTCAGATCACGACCTCATATTCTAGAACCAGATGGTGTACCTCTTTATATCTCTTAGTGCACAAGTGTTTCAAGCTCTCGGTACATAGCATTGAATAGATCGTCTTGCACTTTTCCTCGAGTCAGGCATGGCCTCTGCCATTCTGAGAAAACTCTGCCATTGGACTACAAATCATGTGCATCCAAATCGATAACACAAGCAAGGAATCCAGGGTGGCCTTCATTTGTCCTCAAATTTGAACTAAATGAGGAAGACTACTGGTGCAGTTAGCAGAGAATCAAGCTCTGTTCACTTTGAGAGAAAGGTAGCTCTACTAATTCTCTGGATTAATTTAAAAGCATTTGACATTGTGATTGAGCCACTAATAATTAGAGAGATTGGACGGTTGCCTTGAGGATTGAAACTAACATTCTTTTTCTTCATATTCTAATTTTTTTTTATTCAAACAATGTAAACTATCAAACTAAAATTCCTCAAATTTGAACTAAATGAGGAAGACTACTGGTGCAGTTAGCAGAGAATCAAGCTCTGTTCACTTTGAGAGAAAGGTAGCTCTACTAATTCTATGGATTAATTTAAAAGCATTTGACATTGTGATTGAGCCACTAATAATTAGAGAGATTGGACGGTTGCCTTGAGGATTGAAACTAACATTCTTTTTCTTCGTATTCTAATTTTTTTTTATTCAAACAATGTAAACTATCAAAAAAAATTCTAAGAGTACTCGTTTTTTTGATATAGCAAAAAGCCATTCTATTTTGAAAAGAAAAGTGTTGATTCAGAATATACTTTTTAGTGATTTTCATGCTATTTTGAAAAAAATGTTGATGCACCATCCTCTTTAAATTTTAAGACTTTAAATTTTCTAATATATTAAGTGTGGATAATTTTTTTAAATGTTGGTGATTTTCATGTGCAGTTTGAAAACCATCAACATTTTTTTAAAGACATATTTTTTACACTTAATTTTTTTTTAAATGTTTTGATAATTTAACCATTTTTCAAGTTGTCTTCTTCTTTTTGTTTTTCATTTAACATGTTTTCTTTTCATTTGTTTTTTGTTTTGGTGATTTTCATGTGGATTTTGAAATCAATCAACAAACATATTTTTTATAATTTTCTTTTTATTACATTTTTTTAAAAATGTTTTGATAATTTAACCATTTTTCATGTTGTCTTTTTTGTTTGTTTGTTTATCTTTTCATGTGTATATTGTTTTTTTCGTCACTAAAAAGTAATAATTTAATAATTTTAAACAATGTACATTAATAATAATTTTGAACACTTATGTTAAATACAATTAAAAAATAATAATCCATTAAAAAAGTTGGTGATTTTTTTTTTTTTTTTAATTACATTTTTTAAAAAATGTTTTGATAATTTAACCATTTTTCAAGTATTTTTTTTGTTTATCTAACATTTTTTCTTTTAATGTGTTTTTTGTTTTTTCGTCACTAAAAAATATTAATTTAATAATTTTAAACAAGGACATTAAAATAAATTTAAACACTTACGTTAAATACAATTAAAAAATAAAAATTTTAAATATTGGATAAAAAATGTTGGTGATTTTCATGTGGATTTTGAAAATCACCAACATTTTTTTAAAGACATCTTTTTTACACTTAATTTTTTTCTATTACAATTGTTTTCAAAATGTTTTCATAATTTAACCATTTTAAGGTAAAAAGATAAATAATTCTAAGCATTGGATAAAAATAGTTGTGATTTTCATGTGGATTTTGAAAATCATCAACATTTTTTTAAAGACATATTTTTACACTTCATTTTTTTTTAATGACATTTGTTTTTAAAATGTTTTAATAATTTAATCATTTTTCAATCTTCTTTTTTAGGGGTTTTCTAAACATGTGTTTCTTGTTTTATTGGCCACCAAAAAATAATAATTTAATAATTTTAATAATTTTTAAACAATGGACAAAATATATACATTTTACATTAATAATAAATAATTTTAAACAATGGACAAAAAATATACATTTTACATTAACAATAATTTTAAACAATGGACGTAAATACAATTAAAATAATAATATTTTTTTTTCTACGTTAAGACTAACCTAAGTACCCACGGGGTGACCTATCGCAAGGAGTGCCTTAACAGTGCCTTAACAACGCACTCAACCTAAGTACCCACGGGGTGACCTATCGCAAGGAGTGCCTTAACAGTGCCTTAACAACGCACCCATTCACCGTCAATCCAAAGCCCCGTGGACAAAATAATAATAATTTTAAACATTGGATAAAAATACCTAACTAGGAGTAGTCCAAAACTCACTCCCCGTAGAGGAAACGCCTGGATACGGCTGGATTCGAACCGACGCTGGATACGCCTGGATTCGAACCGGGAACAGATTGAAACCAGAACGTCTTAACAGTGCCTTAACAGCGCACCCATTCACCGTCAATCCAAGCCCAAAATAATAATAATTTTAAACATTGAATAAATACCCTAAAATAAGAGTAAGTCCAAACTCACTCCCTCGTAGAGAGACCCCTGGATTCGAACTGGGGGACAAGATTGAAAACCTAAACGTCTCTGGGTCGTACGAGCGATAAGCTCGTTCTTCGTACAATTTTGGCCATTCAGAAAGGAGTATATCCCTATTAAAAAAATAATAATTGTAAACATTGGATAAAAATAAATGAATACAATTAAAAAAATAATAATTTTAAACATTGGATAAAATACAATTTAAAAAATAATAATTTTAAATATTGGATAAAAGATGTTAAATACAATTAAAATAATAATAATTGTAAGCATTGGAGAAAAAAAATAAATACATATTTCAAGAAGTTAAATACGAATACAATTTAAAAAATAATAACTTTAAACATTGGATAAAATATGTTAAATACAATTAAAAAAATAATAATTGTAAACATTGGATAAAAAAAATAAGTACATATTTCAAGATGTTAAATACAACTAAATAAATACATATTTAAGGACCTTTTTTCTAAAAATGATGTTAAATACAATTAAAAAAATAATGATTTTAAACCTTGGTTAAAAAAAATAAATACACATTTCAGATGTTAAATACAATTAACAAAATAATAATTTTGAACATTGGATAAAGAAAATAAAAGCATATTTAGGATGTTAAATACAATTAAAAAAAATTAATTTTAAACATTGGATAAATAAAATAAATACATATTTCAAGTTGTTAAACACAATTAAAAAATAATAATTTTAATTTGGATAAAAAAATGATTCATATTTGAGGACTTTTGGTTAAAATGATGTCAAATAAAAAAAATTATGGAAAAAATTAAATAAAAAAAGTTGGAAAAATAACAAATCTTATGAATTTTAAATAATACATATTTCAGGATGTTAAATACAGTTAAAAAATTGGATAACAAAATAAATACATATTTAAAAATGATGTCAAATAAAAAAAATTGGAAAAATAACAAATTTTATGAATTTTAAATAAATACATATTTCAGGGTGTTAAATACAATTAAAAAATTGGATAAAAAAATAAATACATATTTGAGGACCTTTTGGCTAAAATTGATGTCAAATTAAAAAACTTACGAAAAAATTAAATAAAAAAAAGTTGGAAAATAAACAAATTTTATGAATTTTAAATAAATACATATTTCATGATGTTAAATACAATGAAAATAATAATAATTTTAACCTAGATAAAAAAAATACATATTTGAGGACCTTTTGGGTAAAAATGATGTAAAATAAAAAAAATTATGAAAAAAATAAATAAAAAGGGAAAAAATTTTAATGAATTTATATAAAAAAATGACATTTGAAGCTTGTTTGGGAAAAAAAGTTTTAACAAAAAGTTTGGAAAAAAATATAAAGTTATAAGTAAAAATAGCAAAAAAAAAAAACAAGGTTAAAAAATACCATTAACGAAATCCTGAAAATAAAAATAAAAAATAAAAAATAGAATTAAAAACAACATGAAAATAAAAAAAATTAAGACATTAAAAAAATAGGTTAAAAAACATTAAAAAACAATAAAAAATGAAGTAATATAAAAGAAAAATTAAAAGAAAATACTTGGAAAGAATGTATAAAAATAAAATAAAAAGTGATAAACATTAAAGATTAAATAAAAAAAATAAAAATCAATAGATTCATGAAAAAATAAAAAATAAAAAATATTAAAAATATTAAAAAAAACTGTGGCCCCACAAGCAGGGAAATTCGATTCCAGGAATCAGAATTACCTGCCTAGGGTCGTTGGGTTGGGCCAGGGTGGAAGCTGGTGCCTAGCCCCATCGCCCCATGACCCTGGGACAGGATGTTTGATTCCGGGAATCGGAAATCCCTGCCCAGGGCTGTGTGGTGCAACTGCCAGCCTCGTCGCTCCACAACATTGGCAAGGGATGTCTGATTCTGGAAATCAGACATCCTTGCCCAAGGTTGTGGGGTGACGGGGCTGGGCGCCAACTGCCAACCCTGCTGCCCAACGACCCTGGGTGGGGGAGTGTAATTCCCAAAATCGGATTTCCCTATCTAGGGTCTGTGGGGTTGGGTAGGGCGAGGCCACACATACTCCCCTCTGCTTAGCCCCTGCGACCCCATAGGCACTGTGCGGGGAAATTCGATTCCTAAAATTTACCTCGAAAAAAAGGTCTTTATTCTAACATCAACTTTTTTTGTTTTTAGGGTGTTTTTTGCAGAAAAAATTGCTTTTTATTGGCTTTTACTGTCATTTCTTTTAAAAATGTTGAAAATTTATTAAAAAAAATAAATTATTATAACATCAACACTTTTCGTTTTCATGTTGTTTTTCATGTTTTTTTCTGGGTTTTTTTGCTAGAGTTCTCTTTTTGAGTTTAAAGCTCCCATTTGATAGTTTATAGTTTTTGACAGAACAATTGTGTTGTACAAGTTTTGAACGGTGCAATTATATTCTTATGTATTGTTAAATAGTATGTGGAGGTTTTTTCTCATATATAAATTTATCAAACTCTTCATGGTACTAACAATGTGGCAGTGATAAGCGTGGATGTATTGCATTTTTTTTTGTAAGCTTGAAAATAACTTTCTTTTTTATTAATCATATATAAGGCAGGTAACAAAAATATGTCCATTGCCCTCAACCCGCCTAAAGGAAACTAGGTGTATTGGCCATCAATCAACATCATATGCCGTCCAAAACTTAAACAGTTTGAGCATGTCCATTCAGGCTAAATAAGCTATTGTGTTTACTATATGTTTAAACATACTACTGCCAATGTAAATGCTATCCGACCAGATCATTGTGACAAAACAACAACAAAAATTCATTACTTCTTAACTTCTCAACATTCAGTCATCTGACGATTCTATGGGAGTTGGGTCCTTAGCAGTTGACCCTGGCATTTCGTTCTACAACAGGCTTTGAATTTGTTTTTCCATGCGGCCTAAGCGGACATTCTGGTGGTATTGCTGCACATGTACAACCTGGATCTCCCTTTGAATATCTTTTAAGCTACATCCCTCTTGCTAGGTTTGCCGTGGATCCTCCAAATTCCTAGTTGTTGTCAATGCTTTTGCCAATAGGTTCTTCATGACCTAGTAAACCTAGACTCTCTGTTTGAAGCGAGTCTGCCTATCTCGGGTGTGTCTCGGGTTTAAAAGCAGGGGTTCCCAATCCTCCACTGGAAGCAGCATTGCCACAGCCTTGGCATTCAATTCCGCCTCCCATTACGAAATAAGGGACTTTACCTGCGCTGGAGTTCCCCCACTGCAGGCATGCATGAAGTTTTGCATATTTTTCTCCCCTGTTTTCTCGGCCCTCTTTCGCCGGGTCTTGCTGGTCAAGGCCATCGATGTTTTCCTTTTGCTGTCGGTCTATTTACAATTTTTGCGACGCCCTCTTTTCCCCTGCCCCGCATCTGTCTTCACCATGTTGCCTTCGATCAGAGTTTCCTTCAACCATGAAGTCTCCTAAACTCTTTCCTTGTCCCGGAGTAGAAGTGTCAGAGTTGGAGGGAGAAGAAGATTAGACGGACCTGTAAGAGTAGCTTAAGCAAAAAGGTTAAAACCAACCAAATGTCAGTGTTTCCATCCAGCCATTCCCTGTGGAGTGCAGTTATTGAGTTACGTTTCCTGGTTTGAGGAGTGAAACCCAATTTCCCCCCAACCCCTTCATCAATTGCCTTCATCCTCTCTGGACCCAGACTTAGGTGAATTCCCTCCCTTTGGCTCACAATTTCCCCCCTCGGTCTAGCCATCCCTCTGACTCCCTAGATTAAGCCCTGCCATGACCAACTTGACAGACTCACAGGTGTTGGGATACTTAGGTATTGGGATGTAGGTGGTAGACTAGACCCTAACTAAATTGACAGATCTGCTGGGGTTTGGTGACCACAACTCACCATTCATGCCCCTTTGGACCTTAAAATTACCAGAAAACCCAGCCTTGATGGGATTGACAGACAGGTTGGTAAAGGGGGTGCCTAATTGCATTCCCCCTTCCATTTTTTCATTCTATCCCTGACCCTGCTAGGCCTCTGGCTCCAAGAATTTAACCACACCGTTGCCGAATTGACGCATGCTCGGGGGTTACGGTCCCCCGAATCCCCTTTCATGCCCCACTGAGCCAAAGGTTTGCTTGGAAGCCAAACAATGGCTGACTGGTTAGACACCCCTGTTTTAGAGGGCCACGACTCCCCATTCCTAAGCCACTGGACCAGAAGATTACCCAAAGACCAGACAATAACGGATTGCACAAACATACATGTAGTTTGAACTCCGGACTCCCCATTCTTTCGTCTCTGGCCCAGAAATTTTTGGGCGACTGCAAGCTCTCAGGGCTGCCTCGATCTCGTCTAGGTCCTAGACACCTGGGTTTGGCGAATGTAGGGGTGAAATTTACAACCCGAGTATCAAGAGCAGACCCAAACCCTCCATGCATGCCCCTTTTAGCCAACATTGCCATATAACGCTGAAATTAAAATTCTAGACATCAACAACAGTGAACTGAACCAAATTCCATTAGAAACATGCGTAACCATCATAAATATTTGCTAAACTAACCTCCTTTCTTGCATCATAGGCTCCATATCTAAAACAAGGAGGGCCTGAAATACATACTAGTGTCCCTGTCTAGCTGAAGCGCTGGTGGCATCTTCCTGCTGGTGGCGACAATCTCTCCTTCCGTAGGCGAATTCCACTACCCTGCTACTAGTCTCGTCTCCCACGACCAAGCTCCTCCACAGACCGTGCATGCAAAGTATGGCGACCCTTGCCACCTTTCTCACTTGTATACCTTGCTTTTCCATTTGCCTTCCCAAGGCAGCTACCATTTGTGGCCATCCTCTCCAGGTTTTTAATACCGTACGCATGTGGGGTCTTTGGGTGGGCCGCCCACTTGCCCTGTTCTTCGTCCTCTTACAAATGTCAATGATCCGCGTGGGGGTCTCCTATCCCGCCACACCCTGATTGGGGTTGTATTATTATTATTATCATTTGAATTTGTAGTTTTGATATAAATATTGAAGTTTTCTCAATATTTGTTGGAGTAGGTTTATTCATTAAATTTTGTAATTGAACTTTTGAACAATTGTTTCACTCCTATAGGGTCATATTCAGTATGTGTTAAAGATTATAATGGTGTCATTTTTTTGAAGGTTTAACAAATTTGGAATATTTTTAATTTATAATTGAAACATTGATAAGAGTCAAGTGAAACACATTAACGATTTTTTTTGTTGTTGGTTAAATTGAGACTATAAGTCAAGGTTAAGTCCCTATAACTATTTTTTGTGGTGTGTGCAACATTCTTTGCACTTAATGCTCTAAATTTTTTAATGTTTGTGTGCTCTTGATAAGCAACTCATCATGTCTAAATTGGTAAAATAATTTACTATTTCAGACAAAATGGATATACCCAATAACTATAAGGATTGAAGACATCACATGCAAAGCATATTAATTTGTAATGAGTTGAAAGATGTATGTAGTGGTAATAAAGCTCTAATCAAGCCTACTAATGTTAAAAGAATTGACAAAAATGGGAATTGAAAGATGAAAATGTAGTTGCACTTTGGGATCTTTTATAGTTGATGAAATATTTATACATATGAAAATGCAATTGATGCCTAGAATGCATGGTGAGTTTGAGAAAATATTTGATACTCAACTTGAATCAAAATGGGGAAATCTCCATAGAAAGCACTTTAAACAAAGATTAGTTAAAGGAAGATAGGTCTTGTAATACATCTCTCATTTAAAAAATATTGTACAAAAAATACTAAAATATGGACTTAAGGATGCAGAAGAAAATTTTGTGACCTCCATATTGAGCCACCCTCTTATAAACATTATTTGGAAACCTTACAAATCACTAATAAATTGGAGAATCAAACTTTTGATTCCTTTAGTGACTAGTGGGTCCAACATGGCAAGACTTTTGGTAAAAGGGAGAACTCTTCCTCTTTATTGACTCAAGAAAATTAGGAAGGTAAAGAGGAAGAGGCACATCCAATGAAAATTTGCTATGAAACTAGCTCACAAAAGATAGAAAAGATAGTTGAACGCCTTAGAATTCAGCCTCTTCAAGGGGGCAACCTCCTTTAAATTACACAAATGAATAATTCTTTGATGATACAAAAGAAAAGACCTCCTTTATATGTATAGGAGTCTAAGGGGTCATAATATAATCAGAGCTGACACAAGAATAATAATGTAAGGGCACAATAATAACAATAGTGGGCTTCTATGGGTCACAATAGTAACAATATGGGAACTACATGGGTATAACAATATAATAAGGGGGTTGTACTAATAACAATAAGGGGTTACACTAGTAGTATAGGGGCCTAACATGCCCCTCTCCTTCAAAAAGTGTTGTCCTCAACGCTTGAGTAGTTCTTGATGCTTATGTA
>APFE031745748.1:0-12385 GCA_000404065.3 Pinus taeda
ACTTTTCATTTAGTACTAGAAATTCCATTTCATTTGGACATTTTCGATTTTTAAGGTTTTATATTATCAGTCGGTCTATTTTTATCAAGGGGTGCCACCTAGGATGACATGTAACATTGAATGACATTGGTTGGAGGATGAAATGGATAATTATACTTAATTAATAGTAATTTCCTCATGCATAGGCCTTCCTATTGTGAATGTGTGATCCTCCCCACTTTTTAGTAGTTGGGCACCATTTTTATTTTTCCTTCCCTTGTTAGTTGACTTTTACACCTATTTTTGTGTTTGACTATGTTTAATTTATTTTTTAGCATGTGATAGATTCTAATCAATTTTAATAATTCCTATCTCCACCTATTTCGAGTTCACTCAATTATTAGATATTTTGTAAACCTTGGGTCTACCAATCCAATGTTGAATTATACTCCAAGTAGGGAAAGCACATTTATAGATAATTGGGTGCGACTCTTGGAATTCCAATCTAATTTAACTTGGTTCTTACTCTTGAAGAGTATATATATGGTAGTCACATTCAGGAATTTTTTTATAAATAATTCAAATTAATTCCTTAATTAATTAGCCAATTTCTCAACAACTTTATTTTTTCTCCTTTCTTATTTTACAAGTAATTGCTCTAGTATTTTTTAATTGTGACTAAAATCTAATGGCTAGGATTAACCACAACAATATTGTATGCATAGAAATGACACATAATTATTTAAAATGCATTAAATAATCATAAAAAAACATAATATGATAATTTAATAAAAAATAATGACTCAATATGATAGAATATTTTAAAACACCAATGTCCTTTTAAATTGGGTGTGGATGATTAATAATGGAAACTATAAAATTTGAGTAACAATGAAATAATTAATTCCAAGCATGCCAAGACTTTTGGAAATTTATCTTGATGAAAAAATATTCAAAGAGCATTCCTATTGGGAAACTCATAAGAATTCCCTTCTCCCAAGAAACATCCTCCATTTGGAATCTAGCAAAAAAAATGAATGAATTTAATACAACAAAACTACTTTTGGGAATTTGTGATGGACAAAAAACCATTTTTTCGTAGGTCTTGTGGAAACAAGTCCCAAAATTCCAAGAAAATAATGACTTAAGGGATATGTGCATCCACATGACTTCCCATGGCCTTCACAAAGTCAAAGACTATCAAGATGCCTCAATCAGACATTAATTCTAAAGGAATGGAACCCAAAACCCAGGGAGGATACTTGGTCATCTTGATATCCAACATAGCTAATAAAATGCAATGGGGATATGGCCGAACTGTTTTCTTTTTTATTTGTGAGGTGTATATCCTAGAAGAAGGTTCCAAAGAATCTCTACAATATTCCAATTGGATGTGCATCTAGCATATAAATCTATGGCCGAAAGTTTCCATATTTCGTGGCTGATAGTTCAAAGGAAGACTGTAACCTGGGACAACATTCATAAACATAAACATATGGTCCCCTCCTCTATTCTTTGTGCCCTCATGAAGATGAAAATATGGAGCACCTCTTCAATAGTTTCCCCCATTCCAATGATATATGGAGTAATCTAGAACTTAGCATGAAGATATATGATTGTGACCTATCCAATATCCCTCACACCAATGAAAATTGGAGGGATCAAGCTTTTAATAATACTATCTTGAACCATTTGGGCTATTTGGAAAGGGGGGGAATCATTCCATATTCAAGAATCACTCCCTCCCTTACAAATATGTTTTGATCACAATTCAAAATAATGTAAATGAATCAATTGTCACATACTTCATAACTGGTTACTCTAGGAGTTACTATTTCCCTCTCTCTTTGACTTGCTACAAGCCTATTCTCTCCTCATGGAGCCATCCTCCATCTAATTTTCTAAAGTTCAATTGTGATGGTGCTTTAAAATGTAACCTAATCGATGTGGGAAATGGAAGTATTTTTAAATATTATTTGGGATCCCCTATCTAAATTTATTTAGGGACTATTGATTTCTCAAACTAAATGTTGCACCAAATTTATGATGGAAAGTGATTCTCAACTCATTATAAACGTGATCTACAAGATCCTACATGTCTCCTTGGTTAGAAAAATATCTTGTAGTTGGAGAATTGAAAGTCTATTGGGCTCCTAGATTAGTAAAATATCTTACAGTTGGAGACTTGAAAGCTTACTCATACAAGTAACATTGCTCCTTCCTCCCATTCTGGTGATCATTGCTACTGACATCAAAAGAACTAGAAATAAATTGCAGATAAGTGAGGATAAGTTATCGAATCAGGAATGTCAACTTCACGTAGCTTCTCCTTGTGGAAATCCTTTGAAGAATCTCCCCTCAAGAAAGCATGACAAATCTCCTTGACTAGTCTCTTTCTATCGTATTCCTTCATGCCTTATTTTTGAGTCTATAAATAACATATGTGGCTCATTTTTTTTATTTTTATATCAAAAAGTAGAAATATGTCCTCAATCTTTTGGAAATATTAATACTCTAGATTTGGTTTGATTTTGGGATTTTGGGAGTGACTAAGTTGTCCAAAAGTATAAGATTTAATATATACTCAATATTTTTTAGCAATGCAAAATATTTATGAAATAAATAATGAAAAGATTATTTCATATGAAATTATTTGTTGTAAATGATGGACGTTGTACAATTAATTTATATTATATGAAATAATTTGTTGCAAATAATGGATAATGAAAAACTAATTTATATTAAATTTAAAATATAAGTTGAATGTTAACTTGGTACGCTGAGTGGATAGTAGAATCACATGTATTGACATAAATACATGATAAACTTGTGCTTTGATTGTGATTTGTCATACGACATGGTTGTTGCGTCATTTCTCATGCATTTAGTGTAAATAATATATATCCATTTAAGACAACCCTAAATGCTTGTTGGCTAATGTGACCCCTCTTGCATGTATGCAACCAATATTTACCATGTCCTAGAGTTATATATGTCCATTGTTGGATTTAAGCAATTACATTATCCCGCGGTGGACATATACAACCCCTGCATTAATGGGCATATGGCCCAGTAAATATATGAATCACATTGCATGTCACCCTCCCTCACATTCTTGCTAAGAAACACGCAATGTACTACTACATTTAAGATGTGAACTTGTCGTTTCCCATCCCCTCCACAAAATTTCCCCACGATTTATGATTTTCTAAGCATGAATAATCCCTCGAATAAATATCATATGAATTACTAAGGCTCTTATGCAAAACATGTAATGGCATGACATGCATGGTTAATAATTGTTTCGATGGTTACAATTCACCATTTAAAAAAAAATAGATTGTGGGAGTGTTTGAATTGTTTTTATATGAAAACAAACTCAACACCATTAAAAATTTGGGAAACCAATATATATGGAGTTATCACTACATTAATGAACGGGGCAGTATATGCCACCCGTTTGATTTAACCAAGTACATTATCGGAAGGGTGGAATATATTAACCCACCCATTAATGGAGCTCCATATATATTGTTCGCCCAAAAACCTCAGGCACCCAAAATTCCGAAGAGGTCAAATTCTAAAGCTTAAGTAGAATTTCCAAAATATCTACTAAGTTTTGTCAAAATCATTAGATAATTTCGATTATTTTCTAGGAAAACACATCACTCATTAGATTACGTGAATCTTTTCCTTTATGATGAACACAATAAAATGGGCGACGCCAACATTGGACGATCAATATCCATGTTGCATTGTTGCTACGCAGCATTGAATGATACATGATTGATGCATATCCACACTAAAGCAACATCACCACCAAAGTTGAGCTCTTAATATAACAACACAAACACTGATAGAGATATAGTTTACTCACAGAGGAATAGAGACAATAACATAGTAACATATTGAATATAAGTCAATGACACTAACAAGAAAGGTGATATGGATAATTGAGTTGTATCTTGCAACAATAACAATAAAGTTGATACTAAGGATAAAACTTCACATAATATTGAGTTGTGGCTTGCAACAATAACAAGAAAGGTGATACGAAAGATGATATTTCACTAGATCAAGATGATGGCACATTCCCTTTGATAATGGCCATAGAGTATTCTCACAAAAAGCCAGAAAACAATAATCAGATGGTATGTGGGGAATGGTCCCAGAATTTGTGTATTCGTGACTATAGGATGCCTATCTGCGCATGCTTTACAAGAGATGAAGAGTGTTCCAATGACCAACATTTCTTTCACACCCACATCACTGAAGTTGCCGAGGAGTGCTTCATGTAAGTACTATATACATATACATACATACATACATACACTATATATAACTATTAGGATACCTATATATCTATATAAATTATTATATATTAGATATTATATTATATATAGTATATTATATACCATATTAGGGCTAGATTGTTCGCAACGGACACCTTTGGTTAGAGGTGCAACTACGTCCAGGGGAAAATCTAGGCTGACGCCCCATTGGCCTATAACAAGACCTGACCCCAAGAGCTTTCGGGAATTGACCTGCTGACCTCCCAAACGGCGAGAGCCTGACTTGAGCCCGATTGAGCTAACTCTTGGGGCTTATACTACTATATCTATATATTCTATCCTCTCTCTGGCTCTCTCTCTCTCTCTCTACCTCTCTCTCTCTCATCTGTTCTTCTTAACTTATTATATTTACTATTATATATATTATATATATTTATTATATATTAATGTATATATTATTAAGTATAATTATTGAGGTTCAATCTAAACAAGTTAACACATTTTGCTGCATTTTGATTAGTTTGGAAATTTTAAATGAGGTTACTCTATTTGTATAAATATAGGTATAATTTTGGTTTCTATCCCAATGTACCTAATTGACATTACACACATAACAAGGTTCCTGGTCCACCGCCTCTTGTCAAAGATGTTTTATAGATCATTAAAAAGCACAAAGCATCCAATCATAAATCTAGATACGACCAAACCATGAGGAAACTTAATTCCTTAACTTGGAGCCTACCACAAGGAACTTCAAGGTTTCCTGCATTTGCATTTTCTAACTTATGGTGTAAATTTGTTTAGTCCAAGTTGAACATGTATTTGTGCACTTGTTACATGTCCATCTCTAATAGTATAGATATATATATTTCCACCTATTGGACATGAATAGAATCACACGTCTTCACACCAGTATGTGAAAAACTTGTGCTTTGATTGTGAATAGTTGTACCATACCATATGTCTCTTGTGTCATTGTTGGTGACCTCAGGGTAGATAATATGTCCATTTCAGGTAGCCCTAAATGCGTGTTGGTAATGTCAGTCATGAGTCAGCATTGTACTACTTGTTGTTACCATCCCCTTGTCAAAATTTTCCTAAGATTTATGAATTTTGAAGTGTGCATAATTCCAAGAATAAATATCCTAGGCGAAACCATGAACTATGAAGTGACCTAAGTTAATAATCCATATGCAAAACTTGTAAGGGCAGCCAAAGCTGCACTACTGTCACTACTGATTTTTACACAGTGAATAATTTTTTCCTTTACGAAGATCGCAATAAAATGGGTGGCGCCAACATTGGTCAATCAATATCAATGTTGTGTTGCATGCTAAGAAACATTGAATATAATAGTACAAATACCCATAGTGATTAATTCACTTATGAATGGATACAAACAATAATATAGTTTAATAATAGAGGATTGAATTGTAGTTAGTAAAAATAACAGGAAAGGTGAATTAGGATAGACTTTGATGCAAAAATTTTCCATAGTGGGGTAATTAAATAGTTAGTAAAAAGAGTTTTTTTTTTCTTCCTATCAATATTCTTTGTTGAAATGATTAAACGTACACTAAAGTTATAGAATCTGGGTGTTTCAGATTTGAAATTCCTACCGTGGAGGTGATATGAAAAATTGAGCTATAGCTAGCAACAATAAAAAAAGATTAATACACAGAATAAACCTTCACATGAAGTGATTAAATGTGCAGAAACTGGGTGTTTCAGATTTGAAATTCCTAGTGTGGAGGTGATATGCAAAATTAAGCTGTAGCTAGAAACAATAAAAAAAAGTTTACTACCTAGAATAAACCTTCATATAATATTGAGTTGTAGCCAACAATAATAACTAGAAAGGTCATATTGAGAATGTGAGTTCACTAAATTAGAATGGTGGTGCAAGACTTTTGTTCGTAACCATAGACTATTTTCACAAAAAGCCAGAAAACAATAAGCACATGGTATGTGGGCAATGGTCCCAAAACATTTTGTGCTCATAACTCTATCTGCACCTTTTCTCAACATTATGACAACTCTAGGATGCCCATCTTCTCATACTTTACATTGCATGCACAATGTCCTAATGACCAGCATTCCTTCTACACCCACATCAATGAAGTTGTCGAGGAGTGCACCATGTAATCGTGGATTATCGACCTTTAATCCATCACTTTATTAGGATGTTGGGTGAGCAAAGACATAGGATGACATGGTATCCATGATATATATAGAACCTAATATGTTATCAAAGAAGAGTGCTTTATGAGAGATGGTTGATAGAGATTAGATATATACTATTAATTGTTAGGATTTTAGAGGCCATTTATTAAGAAAAAAAGACTCAATTATTGAGATTTCCCCTGGTACTGATGAACCCTGATAAGGTGCACACGTGGATATAGGAAATGGCATGCTAGGTGGTAGCTAACATGGTGAGGAAACATGTCATGATAATGTTGGAATCGATTAAATTTCACAAAAGGCTTCACTTAGCAACAAAGCCGCATCACATAACGCCCATCCCTCACTTTTCCAATTATCTTGCGAATGATTTACTACTTTTTCCTGTCCCTTAGACCCTTCTACTATTAAGTAAGGGTTAGTTGCCACTTCTTCATTGGGTTTGCGTCATTGTTTTATTTGTTTATGTTTGCGTAACTTACTTAGATGCTATTTGTAAAATCCTAGTCAAATAATTGAGGATAGTTATTTGTTCCAACTCAAGTCTTTGTTTATTGTTTTTCATTGATCTTCTCTATTTAAATATGACACACGTGATTTAAGAAATTTATCATATATGTATTTCATCCTTGGGTTGACAAAGTTAATTTATATTCATTGCACATTTGGGTTTCAATGGTTCTTTCAGAACCTTGTTATCCTCATTAGGTTTGAAGAGTTTAAATTATCTTTATTTGAGCTATATTATTTAAGAACATTGAACATGAGAAGTGGGCTCTATTTGTAGTGAGATGAACTTCCCAAATATTTTATTCTTTCTGTGTACCGTTACACCTTTCGGGGCAGTTATTAATACATTCATTTCAAGAAACTCTAAATGCTTGTTGGCAAATGTGACCCAATTTAAACAAGTAAATTATCTAGCGGCGAGCATATACAACCCAACTGCATTAATGGACTTATAGCCTGTTAAATATGGAAGAGTCTTTAGTGCGACGAAATGGAGAAACCAACGCCCCGAAACCAGTAGCGGTCCGGTGAATTCGTCTATCTATGCCCCCCTCATCCCTCCCCTCTAGCATTCGCTTTTTGACCCATGCAACTCCCATCTGGCAGGCTCCTTATTCATCTCCCTCTGAAATTTGCCTTCTCATTCGCTCCCCTCCACCAGCCCCCAACCCCTCTGCCACCCCATCCATTAACTCCTCCCACTCTCCTCCTTCAAAAATTTCAAAGCAAAATTTTCCCACGCCAAAAGTACTGTAATTCCAATTCTTGCAAATACACCATTCCACTTCAAGAACATTGTGAACACCAGAGGCTCAATTGTGGACATCCTAAGGGAAGATTTTCAGCATGCAGACGTAGCCTTCCATACCAAATTTTCCATAGGTCCCAAATTCTTCCTATATGAAAGTGTGTTATCGAAAGATATGGTGTGATTCACTGGTTTCTTGTTGTTAACTAAATGATGCGAATCAAATACAAGCAATTTTGACAAAATATGTCGAGGATCCTACTCTGATGGCAATGTTTTAAATTGAACTATGTTAGTAGTATGGTTTTCCTTTTAAATAAATCAGTGCTCAATAAATTAGGTTTTAAATTGGACTATGCTAGTAACATGGTTTTAAGCAGCAAAAATGTATTGAATACATTTTCCATGGCACCAAAGGGGCCCACATTCTTGGAGTCATGGAGCATGGTAAAACAGATCATAGTACATAAACCACATGAACTTTTTAGAGAGGAAGAAGCTGAAATAACAACAAGATGTATAACATAGGCATGAATGATATTTTATTCATATGCACCAACATCCATGCATAGCCCACATAGGAGGGGAGAACAGAAAAATAAAATCCAACAACGGTTAATAAATGTTTCACAATAGGTGTACAACACTCAATAAAAGAAAGTAATTAGATAACATAATGAAAATCACCCTCCCACCATTGTACATAATCAAGCAAATTACAGGAATAGGACACACACCAGAATTTTTTTGCCTCAACAAATAAAAATACATCAATCACCATAATTTTTCTCACAGTGGATGATGTGAAACTAGCCATGTCAACAATTAACATTTATACATAAGTACTCCGGGAACTGATTTTTGTTGTGTAGAAGGCCACATTTTTGCAATCAGGGAAGATGTTGACATACAACATAGGCAAATAATGAGAGTTCCCATTGAACTTCACAAGAAATGTTCAACATATTTCTTGTCCCACCAAGTAAATATGTGCATCTAGCGCAGGGCTAGAAGATGTGTATTTGGGATCTACATTAAACAATTTTTCTTCACAAAATTGAATGGCTTTGTGTAGCTCATTAAGGTGTCCCATAAATTGAGTGGCTTTGTGTAGCTCATTAAGGTGATCCCATAAATTTAATGGCTTTGTGTAGCTCATTAAGGTGGTCCCAAATTCCTTAAAGAAAAAGATGAGTTGGGCATGAGAAATGCCAAGGCAAAATCTGTTATCTAAATGGACATGGACAGGCCCTGGGGGAATGTGAAATGAATCAAAGCTATAGAAAAACATATATGGAGTGGTGGAAAGTTGGAAGCGAAACCCTATCAATGGATTCAACTTTTCCCTCAATTCTAGGATGGTAATGAAGGGAAGAAATTTGGGTTAAGGTATGTAGATTTTCACAGTTGGAAATCATATTTACTTAATTTTTTTCGGTGTCTAAATAATCATATTTATTTAATTTTCTAAGTGCTCGAGAATAAATTTGGTTTATCTTTCAGTATATTATGAAGCATATAGTGAAAATAGATATGTTATACCTATTTCAATATATGAATTGTGCAAAGAAAACTTTAGAAGAAAAAAGGAAAAAGAAGATCAATTTCCTTAACATTATATGATATTCCTTCATTCTCTTTTATAGGTAACTTATCTTTACTTAACTTTCGGTCTATCCAAAATTTCCCGAAATATATCTTAACCTACCATATCTAAGATTGATGTAAAAAAATGAAAAGTTTCACAACTAGAAGCAAAATGGATAAACTGTCATTGGTTTGTATGATCCTTTTCATATTTTATTCATTAATCATTTTTCTTGGATTTTGATCTTTCAAAAATGGCCCTCTAAAGAGAGATTGTCTTGCATGGCCACATGACACCAATGGGGTAGAAACCACGAGTAAAGAGGCCTCAGCCTCCAAAGAGATCTCTACCTTGATGTAACTAATGGACTTTTACTCATCTGATGGTCAACCCTCAAGTGAACATATAAAATTGAGAAATAGTCCAAGTGATCATTTTCCAGCACATATTCACCAAGGATCCTACCCAAGCATTAAACATCCTTACAAGTAAACATATCTAGGCAAAGATAGGGTTATTTACATAGATAATTATTCTTATTTGTATTCCACCTTCTTTATCATTCTTGTATGTATGGACACTGGTTATCAAATTAGGCATGAACAATAGAATCCATATTCATTTGGGAATGGAATATACAACATACATAACAATCAGTAACACTGATGTTGCACATCAAAAAGAGAGTGTCCAAACAAGATGTGTTACAGTAAAAGTAGGTTGTTAACTAGTAGCAGAAAATAGTTAGCTTTGATCAATACAATTTTCTAGATTATAAGACAAATTTATTTCCTTAATCAAAACTAAAAGACCATGGGAAAAACCACCATGCACCACAGAACTGATTTTAACAAAATTGAGTGCCAAAACCAGGCAAAATATGACCCAAACAAATATTTTTAGGGGAATTGCCTCTAAACCCCCATGCAACATATAATGCAAAGAATATGACACACCCAATGTTGTTGTTCTATGATACATATGAAAAACAACTATGTTTGTATTGTGTTTCTCATCATTTTTCTATGCCATCTCAATTCAATTTCAAAACCAATTTGTACTACATATATCCCTATGAAAATACTTCATCTTTTCCTTGGAGTCACTCTAATAAGAATTTAGAAGAATATTTTTGCTATGAAACCAGCTCAAAAAAGATAGAAAAGATAGATCAACGCCTTAGAATTCAGCCTCTTCGAGGGGGCAACCTCCTTTACATTACATAAATGAACAATTCTTTGATGATACAAATGAAAAGACCTCCTTTCTATATATAGGAGTCTAAGGGGTCATAACATAACCAGAGGCGACATAACAATAATAATATAAGGGCACAATAATAATAATAGTGGGCTTCTATGGGGCACAATAGTAATAATATGGGCACTACATGGGTACATCAATATAATAAGTGGTTTGTACTAATAACAATAATGGGTGACACTAGTAGTATAGGGGCCTAACATGCCCCTCTCCTTCCAAAAGTGTTGTCCTCAACGCTTGAGTAGTTCTTGATGCTTCTGTATAAAATTATTGTCATCCCATGTGGAATCTTCTGCTGGTAAGTACTTCCACCTGATGAGATAAGTTGAAATTGATTGATTTCTTAGCTGCTCCATATGAGGATTCGGTGCATCCTGTAACTTGACTCTAGAAGTAGCATCTGCATCTGCCAGGCGTGCATTTTGTGATTGTATCCATGCCTGCACTGTGGCATCATTTCGTTTTATAGATGGCCCTGCTGATGAAACTGTTGAATGCACCAACACTGGGGTATTTGCAGACAGATTAGAACCTCTTTGATGTAATGCTAGCATCTTGCCATGCAGTAAATTAGCTAAACCATTTAAGTCCTGCTTAGCATGTTCTTGACTACTTGCGACTTGTTGTCCCTGCAAAACTCTCGATCCAGCTTGATAGTTGCATAGAGAAGAGCTTACTGTGGTGACTGCAATATTTGTACCAGGAGAACTACACCCGCGTTTTGATGCATCACTTTCTTTTCTGGAAACACCACGCGCATCACTGTCATTTGTCATATTTTCAGATTTCATTACCTGAAGACTGGCAATGGACCTTAAACCATCAGCCTGCTTTAATGAGGCCCCATGCATGAGTGTGCTATTTCTTGAGACCATTTCAAGTAATCTGGACTGTGTTACTTCTGAACCAAATTTTGTACCTGCAAGGGCTAGGTCACTTGATGTGGTAATAGTTAAACCTGACCTTATGGAGCCTTGTTTTACTTCCGGAGAAGGCAAACTAGCTCTTCCATCACCACTAGAATTTAATGTGCCATGCCCAATCACTTCAGATTGAGGATTACGAATAGATTGGCAATTATCTATCCCTTGACCTATTGCAGAATTTGAAATCAACTGTCTTGCTGACAAAGCCATTGTATCTGATGTAACAGTCCTGCCTTCAAAAATTAAGTTCTTTGGAAGCCCTTCATCTCTTAGTCTGGGATTATCTTCAGCATTATTTGATTTAATCTTGGTTTCACCTGGAACAATTGGCGAGGTAGTGGAAGAGGACACTGATGCCACAGATATTCTTTCATGTGACAATAAAGCACGAGGAGGAGCCTCATAATCACCGACCCATCCAGGGCCAAATGAGACACCTGGGGGCAAAGCTCTCCTTATCTTCTGAGCTGCAATCTTCCAGGCAACTGGTCCAAGGTTCGCAGCAAACCGAGCAAGACTTCTTGCATAAGCATGCTCTGACTGAATTCCAACAGGGATTAGCTGCTTTGACTCCCCATCTAGAATAGTAAGTATTGAGTCATTTCCATTCTCTAGTTGGTTAAATGGCCTGTAAGTAGCACGAAGGTTTTCTTCCAACTGCAGTGGCCGCCTTCCATTTCTCCAAACCGGTTTCTTAAGAGCAGACACTGAATGTTCTTCTGCTTTCTCAGAATTGCTTTCAGCCAAGAATCCCATACCATCTAAATTTCCAAATAGATTTCTAGGCTTTTCAGCCTTCCATATCTTGGTGCTATCCTTTTTCTTCTTGATATGTCCTTCTATCTCTAGAGTTTTAGGAGTGTTAATTTCTTCCAATCCTTTACAAGATATGGTC
>APFE031745748.1:13568-51637 GCA_000404065.3 Pinus taeda
AGAATTTAGCCTCTTCGAGGGGGCAACCTCCTTTACATTACATAAATGAACAATTCTTGGATGATACAAATGAAAAGACCTCCGTTCTATATATAGGAGTCTAAGGGGTCATAACATAATCAGAGCCTACATAACAATAATAATGTAAGGGCACAATAATAACAATAGTGGGCTTCTATGGGGCACAATAGTAACAATATGGGCACTACATGGGTACATCAATATAATAAGTGGTTTGTACTAATAACAATAAGGGGTGACACTAGTAGTATAGGGGCCTAACAATTTTCTTATCGAATCACTTTCGGGTAGTCTAGGCTAGTTGTCGCTTAGCAAGTAGCAAACAATTTTTTTCAGTGAATCCTTTTAGAGAGCTATTTTATTTGCTTTAATTGCAATCATTTTGACAACTATTGGAGCAAGAAATTCATCATAACTATTTTCATCCATAATCTCACATTATGTTGTAGGAAAAATTCAAGTCTTTATTTTGGTGGGTCAAAGAAGGATCATGGAGGTCAATCCATGAAAAAGTGAATTTTAAATACAAACTTTCATGAAATAGGAATGTCACCGATACATGAAAACAACTACACTATCATGTAATTTTGATTCCTTAAATGAACAATGTCCAAAGATCATGTTCTTAGGAACTTGCAACATAATTGTGCCAACTATTGACCTAGAATGCAACATAATCCATAAAGTTACAAATGAATAGTGTACAATATGAATGAAATGTTGTGAAAATAAATTGAATACTAGGGGTTGAAAAGTCAAGTCTCATTGCTATTCTAGGTTTTTGATTGTTGTAGAAGGCCCCTTCAAGAAGACCTAAAGCACCATGGTATCACATCTTTCCCAACTCCAATTGTCCACCAAATCTAATGAAGTTTATTTGGCCTATTTGGTTAACTTTGAAATGTAATAATTTCCTTGGAATATCATTGACCTAACAATTTCCATCAAATCATAACTTTAGCTTACTTCTTTTTTCTACAAGAGATCCATAACTTCTTCCCTCGGCCATGCTTTGCTCCACCCACTCTTAACCCATTCAATAAGGTAACTTTTCAAACTTACAAGTATAAGGTAGCTTTATCGTTCCAATATTTATTTAATAAAAATATATTGATACTAACAATTCATTAAAAGTTCATTTTTCTACCTCCCTACTACTAATCTTGTCTAACAACATACATAATAATCAGTAACACTGATGTTTCACATAAAAAAGAGTGTCAAAACAAGGTATGTTACAGTAAAATCAGTTTATTCACCAGTAGGGAAAAATAGTTAGCTTTGATCAATAACAATATTGCGCATGAGCATTATGATCATGTGAGTTGAAATTTAGAAAACCAACATTTACAAACAGGGAAAAAATCCAATGCCAAACACCAATATCACATGGCCATAAAATATATCAAGTTATGTGATAATTATGAGGGAAAGTGAACCTATTAATATCAACATAAGTTATGATTATATATCACATAAGTGATAATTATATGAAGTTATATGATATATCACAGCTGGATGGAAATAAAAATCTTATATTATACAACCATCTTTGAAAGAAGTAAAAACCTTCAAGTGGGTCTAAATGAGGCCAGGTTCATGCCCTAGGTGACTTTGGCAACATAAATACACATCTCATACCATGGAATCTTAACCACAAAACAATAATATAGACATCTTTGTTCATTTGCATAAGATATTTTCCTTGCAAATGGTGATTCGATAGTGAACAAACTAATATTTTAAACCAGCTTAGGACTAAAGTCCAAAGTTTAATTGTCTAAAGGTATTAAACCAGATTAACCCCCTTAACAACAAATGACTGTACTACATTTTGCATGCACAAAAAATTTGACACTAGGTGCATCACTGACACGTGCCATGACCACTTCTTGTCCATATCTTCTTGAAGTGATCCCAAAACCTGTCGTAAGATCAAATTGTTATATTACTTGGAAAACCCCTCAAGGTTAAAAAACTCTAAGCTTACCTTGTTTTAGTTTTCAACAACGTTTGTTGCCTATACAAGGATCCTAAGATTGTCCTTCTTGGCCAATGCCCTACTGATTCTTTTTCCCTTTTTCTGCATGGTTTTGGGAATTGTTTAAGGTTGTGGTTCATATTCTACTGGAAGTCCCTGCTCAGCTTTAGAAAACCCTTCTTCTTTCTCATCGATAATGAAAATTGGTTTCTTTAGCTTGGGATTTAGTTTAGCTTTCAACCTTTCCTCAATTTCTTTGTGGGTCTGGTTCGTGGCCTCCTTGAGTAATCTGTTGCATGATGAAATTCTCTAAGATCTCCACCCTTCTTTCCAGCTTCTTCAATGGTTCCATCTTTCTTGTTGTCTTGTACTTCTGTCTAGTTCCTTCTACTCCTCCTATTATAAACCCTAGGGCTTTTCAATCTGTTAGGGTTTTATGTGGCTTTTGCAGTAGCTTGGCGACTGCTCTCAACCTCTGTATCTAGAGTCCTTTCCTTCTTATTTTTTATAGGAAAGGGTTGTCTCATTACCCTCTTCCTCGACTAATATGTTTTCTTGTTTAATGCATGTAGGTACAGGATTTGAATGAGGTCGTGGTGGTAGATATCATGGGGATATAAAACATTTCTTTTTCTTGCACGTGCCACCATTTTAATTAAGATCTGATGCAGGAAATAAGGGAAGTTCATCCTATTGAAACCAACCATGTGTACCAAAAATATAATTTGATACAAAAATACCTTAGAGAATCGGCCATCACATGTCAGATAAAATTGAATCTATCACATTGATTTAACCCACTTTGGTTTTAAAATGTCACAGTGGATCTCCAGGCTCCAGGAAGGGTCATGACAATTTTCTTTTAGAAAAAAAATACGTTTTACCCTATATTGGATTCCTTTTGAACCATCTCTCTCCCTCAACTGGTATTTTCGTTTCCTCTGTAATTCTTTCCTCTGTTACAGGAAACCGTAGCTCGTCAACCCTAGCGCTAGTACCATCAAAATAATCAAAGAAATTAGAAGAGACTTTAGTTTTATACAAAGTGAACAGGTGAATGATGGCCTTCAAGCCTGCCTATTTGAAAATTTGGAATTCCTTAGCACCATAAATATGGAACATGACTGCTCCATCTGGTTCATAATGCTTTAGGTTTCCACTCTTGCCCATCTACCTAATTATTCCCACATCCTAAAAAAAATCGAGCAACTGCCTCAATGTCTGCTGCAGAGCAGCCTTTGTGTGCTCCATCGCTTTGGAAATGAACTATTGAAGTATCAATGTCAATTTCTTTTTCCAACTTTATTTAAAAAAACATTGAAAACACACTTTTAATGCGCTTATGCAGTATATCAAGCAGTATGTTTAATTCCACGCGGTATAAAAAATGAAATAAATTCACGTTTTTGGGTTTAATTCATACCGGCTCATAACGCTTCTCCTTAGGTTTCCACTATTGCCACGTCCTGAGAATCACCGAGTAACTGTTGTCTCCTGCAGATTAGCATTTAGGTTTGGGTGTTCTAACGCTTTTGAAATCATTACCACTACATTGCCTTGTTACCACCGCCTTAACACATTCACACCATTACCTTGTTACCATCTCTTTACCTTTTACCTTTTCATTTTGCCAAAGTGAAATGATATCCAAAGTTTTAATATTTTAATTGACCATAATGATGATATCCAAAGTTTTAAATTTTTAATTGACCACTTTTGACCACTTTTGACTCCTTTTGACTCTTATCACAATGTTTCTCAAAGTCTTGTAGGCGTTTGAAAATGATTTTCCAGCACTCCTATAGGTGTTGTATTTTTCCAGTGCCTACAGGAAGTGTTGAAAATCATTTTCCAGTGCCTCTAGTATATGAAGCTACATATTGGCTTTAATGATCTGATGTGAAGCTATAGATTTGGGTCCTCTATTTCTACCCATGGATTTGATGTAATAAATTTTTTTCCATCCCCTTGGTTTTTCTAAAAGCCTCCTCTTCATCTTTACTTAACACATACCCTTTACTGCATTATCTGTAGTCCTCCCTTGTGGGTTTTGTGTAATTTTTTTTCTTCTTAATGTGTATGGTAATTCTTCAACACTCTATCTTTGCCTCCAATGCCTTTATTTTGTGTATTTTAAAACGAATTTTCACTGTTGTTTAAGCTAACATCCTCTTTTTTAGTTGGCTTTATTTCTAATAATGTAAACTTTGAAACGAGAATTGATACGATTATCCATTTCGTAGAGGTAGCAAATAAGTGACATGATTTTGAAAAGGGGCAATGCAAAATACACATATTTTTTAAGCATAGTTTTTGGCACTTTAAATTTTTTTATGTAAATTATCTTTTACAATGTTAGTGATTTGCATGCTGATTTAAAAAAGTGGTGATTCTGCGTCACGACCTTTTTTTAAAAGACCTATTTTTGACTTTAAATTTTCTGATGTATAAAATGTAAATAATTATTTTCTAAATTTAACAATTTTTGAAGTGGTATTCTTCTTCATATTTTCTTGTTTTTTTTTTTGTAATGAGGTTTTTATTGTTTTTCATATTTAAAGAAGAAGGTCGATATTTTAAATTTTCGATATTCTACATATTTATACATTGTTAATTAATTTTTCAATGCACATCAAATAATTGTCTCTAAAAAACAATAATTTTTAACAATTGACAAAAAAATAACCATTTTCAACATAAATATAACTAAAAAATTACACATTTTGATCATTTTTTTGCTAGAAATGACATGTCAAAATCACAATTTTTATAGGAAAAATTTAACAAAAAATGGTTAAATAATAGTTTTTTTTTAATGAATTTCATGTCAAAAAAATAATAATAATCACTATTTTTTTCGAAAAATAATGATTAACATAAAAATTAATGTGAAAAGCACATAATACAAATATTGAACACATAACAACATTAATTTAAAGCATAACTTAAATTTGATCAACAATATCACGTAATCCAAACTCTTCATCCTCTAGAGTTTCATAATCACCTTCTTCCACAACATTTTCTGCTTCATTTTGCTTATTTTCCTCTTCTAATGGATCTTTGATGTCTGTGAATCTCCCAATGTATGCCTTTCCATTCATTCCATGTAATGGTGGTTGAGGTTCCTTTTCCTTTTTTGCCACACGCGATTCACTAAAGTCCTCTTTCTTCAACCTAATTTTTTGCATTGCATCTGAAAGAAATTGAAGATCACTAATTCTTTGCTGAATAAAATTGCACTGTACTGAATCTTTTTCAATGGAAATGCAATTTCTTCCTTTTTGAAGGCAACATGATAGTGTTGTACCTAATTATCAAGCAAAAAAGAAATAATGAAGTAAATTAATATAATGACATATAAATTAAGAAAGAAGATATTGAAATTCTGAGAAATGTGAACAACCATGTGGTGTGGCTTTATGATTTGATATTTACTTTGTCCTTCACTTTCATTATAGATTTGTCTCACATTAAGTTGAAATGTATGACCACCCTCAATTAAGTTTCTCTTTGTCAAGTTCTGTTGAATGGCATTTTGTTTTGTTTTAATAACGCCATCCTCTAAATTAGCTCCTATTGTAATGATTTCTCTGCTTTCTTTTGAAGTTTCACTAGGATCTTCACTGTTGGTAATGACTACTTGAGAATGTTGAACTTTACTTTTCTTCCTCATATCATTCTCATCATTAACTAGAACAAATTTATTCTTGGGCATTGTTACTTTTGGGCCTTTACGGTTATTCCCCTTTCTAATATCAGTTCCAATCTCATCGTTAGTATTGACAACATATTCTTCAGTGTCAGTTTCAACTTCCTCATCTTCAAAAGTAGCCTATCTACCTTTTCTAGATTTATCCACTAGAGGCATTTTTTTTTCTGATCCCTTGGATGTAGTTTTGTAGCATCATGAATTACTACTTTTTACTTGTTTGCCATATCTTCTTCTGACACTGAGTAGAAATTACTGACAACATTCATAATATCATGCTCAATGAAATAAATGCCTCCCAACATAATTGAGACAATTTCAACAAAATTCTGTCAAGCAAAATATCCTATGTCAATAAAAACTAAGTTATAAAAATATAATGAGACAGTTACAATAACACAAAACCCAAATATAAATAACAATACTTACAATATTTTGTGTAATCTCATTTATGATTTGTTTACACAAATTTGTAGATACCTCTCTCATGTCATACAATGAATATAATAACTGATATTTAATCCTTTCATGTGATCTAGGTTGTTTTGTAAGTATATAAACAACTTCATTGTCCGGTACCGAACACATAGATATATCAACATATAGATATCTGCACATCTCTGCTTTCTCTTTCTTTCACATACCATACATTTTCTAGATGTTTCACTTATTTTGATTTCTTCTAATATGAAATCGTCTTCTTATCATTTGAGGCACTTAAAATATTTGTAACTATCAGCTCAGGTTTGGTTCATTCAACAATGTTTTTTGAGAATCCACCTTTAACAATCTTTGGTCCAGAAAGATTCATAGAAATATTCTTTGATGCCATTTTCCTACAGAAAAAGACACATATAAATCAGTGAATTACAAAAAAATAATAGCTTAAATTAATAAACAAAATGATAAATGAAAATTAATTTTGTAAAACATAACAATTTAACAAAAAATTAAAAAAATAAGAAATTTAAAAAATACAGCCCCCTGCCGCCCCACCTCGGAAATCGGCCCGCTACCTAGGCTAGTTGTTGGGAAAGCCGAAGTGAGCAGGGAACGGGCCCAGGCCCCCTACCCCACCTTGGTGGCCCAATGGCTGCCCCTCCTCCCCACCCCAGCCCCTCGCCCCACACTGGTTGCCCAATGGCTCGCCACCCTGACCAGTCATCGGGGTGGCGAGGTGGGGTGGGGTCTGGCGGCTAACCCCCGCCCCACCCCAGTGGCTCAATGGCCACTTGCATGGCAGGCTGATTCGTTGGGCTGCTAGGGTTGGGCGGGGGGAATGGTGCCCGACCCCCTCGCCCCACCTCGGTGGGTCGTTGGAACACCATGGTGGGGTGGGGGTTGGGTCACCTAGGTGTAGCGAGGGGGTTACTGGCCAGCCCTCGCCCAACCCTAGTAGCCCAACAGCCCGCTGGGGTGGCAGGCCAATTCTCGGAATCGACCCGCCACCCCAGCAAACCGTTGGGCTGCTGGGAGCATGATTAGGCCCACAACACCCATTGCGGACGTAGTGGGTAAATCTGTATCATTGAAATTTTTAATTTCTAAAAAAATAAAATTCATTAAACTTATTTAATTTTGAAATTTGCACACAGAAAAAAAGAAACTAACCTTTCAAATGTGATAATCCTCTGTTGAATATGTTGTTGATAGCAATGTAGCTGCTCCACAAATTCACTCCAAGTCTTTTAATGAACCTCGAAAAACCTTGATGTCATGTGAGGAATAATGATAATGAATTTATTATATAGTGAAAATTACGGAATTGTTTTACCGTACAGTTAATGTGGGACTAATTTGTTTTTATAAAAACTTTAACATGTAAATTTTGTTATGGCGATATAGGGAACTATGATAAAGCGGACATTATAGAATTGTTTTACGGTACGATGAATGTGGGATTAATTTGTTTTAGAATATATAATAAAATTTAAAAAAAAAAACATTCAATTGTCTAGTAAAATTATATAGTTTAAATAATAAATTAATTTAGGTAAAAGATTTAGTTTACAAATTTCATTTAAAAGATTTATTTCATAAGAAAATTTTAGTTAAAATTTTTCAAAAAATTGTAGAAGAAAAATATGGAGGGAAATACATGAAACAAATTTTTTGGAGGGAAAGACTTTGGCGAAAATTTTTGGAGAGAAACTTTGGAGGGAAATTTTCATTCTTTAAGCTATATATTATCATTAGAAGAGTCTTCATTTGTATCATTCAACCTCTTCTGTTTGAAAGGAATGGATTCTTCTGATAGTGAAGTCTCGCTTTGTGAAGCATCAACATCTTCGTCACGTAAACAACTCTATTTATATTGATGAATATAATAGAAATTCTTCCACTATGAATAGAGAGTCAAATCTTCCACTTAGTCCTAATCCTAAGGACTGTGAGAGTAGCATTGATGAAAGATGGGATGAAGAATTTCAAATAAATAAAGAGTCACAGTTTCTACTTAGTTCTAATCCTATGGATTATAAGAGCAGTAGTGATGAAGAATTTCAAAAAGAATGAAGTGTCACAGTGTCCACTTAGTCCTAATCCTATGGACTATGAGAGCAGCAATGATGAAGGGCATGATGAAGAATTTCAAAAGAATGGAGTGTCACGATGTCCACTTAGTCCTAATCCTATGGACTATGAGAGTAGCAGTGGTGAAGAGAATGATGAAGAATTTCAAAATAATGAAGTGTCATGGTGTCCTCTTAGTCTTAATCCTATGGGCTATGACAACAATAGTGATGAAGAGCATGATGAAGAATTTTGAAAGAATGGAATGTGACGATGTCCACTTAGTCCTAATCCTATGGACTATGAGAGCAGTAGCTATGAAAAGCATGATGAAGAATTTCAAATGAATAGAGTGTCATAGTGTCCACTTAGTCCTAATTCTATGGACTATGAAAGAAGCAACGATGAAGAGTGTGATGAAGAATTTCAAAAGAATGAAGTGTCATGATGTCCACTTAGTCCTAATCCTATGGACTATGAGAGTAGAAATGATGAAGAGAATGATGAATAATTTCAAATGAATAGAGTGTCACAATGTCCACTTAGTCCTAATCCTATAGACTATGAAAGCAACAGTGATGAAGAACATGATGAATAATTTCAAATGAATAGAGTGCCATGGTTTCCACTTAGTCCTAATCCTATGGACTATGAGAGAAGCAATCATGAATACCATGATGAAGATTTTCAAATAAATAAAGAGTCGTAGTTTCCACTTAGTCCTAATCCTAAGGACTATGAGAGCAGTAATGACGAAGGACAGGATGAAGCACTTAGTCCTAATCCTAAGGACTATGAGAGTAGCAGTGATAAAGGGCAGGATGTAGAATTTTCAATAAGTAAACAGTCACATTTTCAATGTATTCCTAATCCTATGGACTATGAGACCAACACTGACAATGCACATGATGAAGAATATCCAATAAACATCGAGTCAAATTTTTTATTTAATCCTAATTTTAAGGACTATGATAGTAGCACTAAAGAAGGGGAAGATGAAGAATATCCTCCAAGTCAGTATTTCAATAGCACAGATGATCATAGTGAGAATAACATTCCTCTGAATGATGATGAAAATTCTTATACAAATGATGGTCCAATGATGGATATGTTTCCAGAAAATATTGTATCGAGGAGTAGGAGAAGACTTTTTCGTATCAATCCAAAATGTTCTAGTTATATAAGTGGTAGAGCAGAATATCTAATGAGAAGATGTTCTATCAACACCCTCATTTCAAGTGAATGTTGTCAAAAATATTGCTTGAAACATATGGATTTCAAGTTTGCATTAGAGAAAAGGAAGAGATATTTGTCAATTAATAAAAGCATGCAAAATTCATATTTAGTGGGTTGCATGCAATCTACATTATCAAGTTATTATTATCATATTGGGTCTTTGTTTATTTGTAGAAAGGCTTTCAAAATGTTTCATTCAATGGGTAATTTTCATCTCTCAAGAATCCAAGAAAATTTGGAAAAGGATCCCACATTTTATTCAAAAGTACGTCATAAATCACAGTTTGGACCATTATTAAATACTACAATGTCATGGATGAAATATTTCTTTTCAAAGCATGGAGAGTGTATGCCAAATAGAGAGACAACACATATTCCAGATAATTTCTCAAGATGAGAAATCTACAACTTATACAAAGAATATACAGAAGGTGCTGAGGGACATGGTCGATTTATTACATATCAATATTGTGTGAAGGTATGGAAGAAATAATTCAACAATGTCCGTATTCCTAAGAAGACAAGGATAGGGATTTGCAGTACATGTGCTTCTCTTAAATAAAATAGGGATAAATGTGAAGGGTCAGAAAGAGGTAAGCATTCATAACTTTAACTTTTACAATTCTATAGTCATCAACTATGAAAACTTTATTTCTTAATGAATTTCTTTTATGTTGTGTAGATTCCATTGTCAAAGAACTTCAGGAGCATCACGGACAACAAAAAAGTGAAAGGAAAAGGTTGTACAAGCATTGAAAGAAATGTTATGATAATATGAATAAATATTTGGGTTTGATAATTAATGGTATGGACTAGAAGAAAACACTTTTACCACATTTTGTTTGCACACCAAAAAATTTACAAGAGGAAAATTTTATTCAGTATCACTTGGTCGGTTGTATGGTCTTCAATGGGAAAATTTTACCAAGGGTGTACTTCACAGCTCCAAATATTCATAATGATGCAAATCTGACAATAACCATAATTCATATTGTGCTTTATCATTGATATGGTAATCTTCCTAAAGTTTTGTATCTACAATTGGACAACATTTGCCGTGAAAACAAAACTCAGATTGCTTTTGGATATCTAAATGTGCTTGTTGAATTGAGAATTTTTCATAAGGTAAAGGTTGGTTTCCTTCCTGTTGGGCATACTCATGACCATATTGATGAGATGTTCAGTCGTTTTTCAGTCACATTGAGGAGGAAGGAAGTTGGGAGCTTTCCATCAATAATTGAATGTATTAAGAAATCGTACATGCTAGAGCCTACTTTTGATGTGTTGGAAGAACCTACTGACATGCGAAGATGTATTCTAGGATCACATGGTGAGGAGAAATGCATTGAACAACTTAATGAAATTAGCTTCCAACATCAATTTCGTATCAAAAAAATTGATGGGAAAACACTAATATGGGGCAAGAAGTATTCAACTACTACAGAATGAGCACCACCGTCAGGTTTGGAATTTTTGAAGTTCATTCCAGATCATCCAATATATTGTTATTACAGTCAGTTGCTGAAGTTCATAATGCACGCAGACAGAATAGAGATATAAATTATTCTGATTGCCTAGAAGAAATTAAAAAATGTATTAGATATACATATGAGTACTTTGATATTGTTGATTCAGTTTGGTGGGAGTCCGTTTTCAATAATCAAAGTGATATCATTTGAAGAACAAAAAATGAAGATATACCTTTGAAAAATCCATTTATTCGGCCACAAAATGTGTCAAATGAACATGAGGAAAGAAACATTGTTGAACAACAACAATCTCAATGTATTATTAATTCTTCATAGGAAGAGGAAAGAGAGATGTATATTTGTTCCAGAAGATCTCATGCACAACGTGAATCCATGGAAGACCTTTAGGGGTTCAATACAGGATATTAAGGAGGGTTTCATGATCGCAGTGCTAGCAAATGGAGATTCCAATGGCTATCCATTATGGGTTGTTAAGGTTACAAAGGCCATTACAGAAAATGAAGATGTTATAGGTGTTGAAGTACATTGGTATGCCACAAATACACACCTATTCAATGGTGTGTATAAGCCAAAGATGGTAGTTGATAAAAAAATTGGCTGAAAGAGAAAAATAAGGGTACAAATATAAATCGTTGCCACACAGATATCTTAAAATTGGAGGATGTTGACATACTTGTTTATGACTTCAATTTGAAAAAGAGAGGAATTCTTTGCTTCAAGACGATAGAGATTCTGAAAATGTTGTTACCAGAAGGAACAATGCTAAGATGGGAGTTTGCTGAAACCAATCATAGATCGATAATTTTGAAACCTGAAATGGTGCGCATGCATGTGGACTCAGATGGGGCACTAGTTGAAGAAAAAGAAGAATATCGAACATCTTCATCTGCATCTAGTCATTCATCTAAAGATGTGAATTCTAATGGTGTGCAAGAAAATATGAGTGATTTTGAATAATTGTCTAAGACAATTTATATAACTAATGTTTGCATCATATCTTGAAATAGTAATTTTGATTTCCATATGGTGTTAAATCAAAAGTTTTGAGTCATTTTTATTTTATTGGATTATATGCTTTAATTATGATGATTTTTATTGTTTAGAATATCTACAATGTAACAATAACTTAAAGATATAATGTATGTTTCATTCAATCTACAAATAATGATATTTTAATTAATTTAGTCATGTAATTTGTTCATAATGTCATGGTTTTTTAATTTTATGGTTGAAAATTTTCCAATTTTTTTGTATCTTTAATGTTATGGTTGAAAACAATTAGAATTTTAGCGATCTTTAGTGTCATGTTATTATATGTTTAACAACATGGATGAAAACTAATAGAACATTAATGTGTTTCAGATCCCATTATTTTATCTTTATCGTCATTACTAAAACATGTTGAAATTATACTTAGGAAAGAAAAAATTTATTGTACCAAAAACATTAGTGTGTTTCTTTCCGCAAAAATAGCTGTTTTTTGGCACAAAAATTCGGTTTTACAGGCATTGTTTTTAAATTTTGAAAATTGACCCTAAAAAAAAACATCATTCCGGTATCAACACTTTTTGTTTTCAAGGTGAGTTTTGCACAATTTTTGCACAAAAATTTTTCTTTCACTGCGATTTTTAAAACATGTTCAAAATTGACCCTATAAAAGAAACCATCGTTCCAGTATACATACTTTTTGTTTTTAGCACTGTTTTTGATGTTTTTCGGGGTTTTTTTTGGCCAGAGTCCCTATCTCAAAGTTTACATTGTTTTCTCTGAGCAGGGTGGTTGTAATGAAACCAACTCACAAAAAGATAGAAAATATAAATCAATGCCTTAGAAATAAGCCTCTTCGAGGGGGCAACCTACTTTACATTACACAAATGAACAATTCTTGGATGATACAAATGACAAGACCTCCTTTCTATATATAGGAGTCTAAGGGGTCCTAATATATATCAGAAGCCAACATAACGATAATAATGTAAGGGCACAATAATAACAAATATGGCGACTACATGGGCACAACAATATAATAAGGGGTTGTACTAATAACAATAAGGGGTTACACTAGTAGTATAAGGGCCTAACATGCCCCTCTCCTTCAAAAAGTGTTGTCCTCAACGCTTGAGTAGTTCTTGATGCTTCTGTATAAAATTCTTGTCCTCACATGTGGAATCTTCAGTGGGTAAATTCTTCCACTTGATGAGATACTCTGAAATTGATCGATTTCGTAGCTGCGGGGTTTTTGTTTCTGTGACTACTCTAGGTTCGAATATGATTTTTCCTTCCTCGTCAAGTTCTTCCAATATTGTTTGAACTAGGATCTTTTGAAACTTTTGAATGAGTGGCCACACTTCTTCATCCTTCTTCCATTCATCCCTTACTTCATTTATCCAATTTGGTTTGATAATAGAAATAACAAAAAATAATGCTTCCACATCCTCATCCTTTCTTGAGAGTGCATCCGCAACAACATTTTTCTTCCCTTTTTGGTATATGATTTCAGTGTCATTACCCAATATATTTGTGACCCATTTTTTATGTTTTTCTAAAGATAATATTTGTTCTAAAAAGTATTTAAGACTATCATGGTCCATTTTTACCTTGAAGTGTCTTCCCATTAGGTAAGGTCACCATTTGTTAAGTGCATGTAGTATTGCCAACATTTCCTTCTCATAAATATCTTGCTTGAGATGTAGCCGTAAAAACACCCAATCAACTACATCAAAATTTCTTTCACTGTGATGTTGATCTCCCTGTTGTTTCATTTGATTCTGCGCCAAAGTGGCGTTATCCTTTAAAAGTTGGAGAACTTGTTGTTGATGCTCGATGTGATCTTTCATTGCTTGAATATTTTTCTTCTTGATATGTCCTTCTATCTTGAGATTTTGAGAAAGTGGTAATTTCTTCCAATGCATTACAAGATATGGTTAGATTCATTTCTTGATGCTCAATGTGATCTTTCACTTCTTGAACATTTTCCTTCTTGATATGTCCTTCTATCTTGATAGTTTGAGGAGTGGTAATTCCGGCCAATGCATTAGAAGATATGGTCAGATTCATTCTTCTTTCTCGATGTGAAATTTCACTTCTTGAACCTTTTTCTTCTTCATATGTCCTTCTATCTTGAGAGTTTGAGGAGTGGTAATTCTTGCCAATGCTTTAAAAGGTATGGTCAGATTCATTTCTTCTTTCTCTGGGGTTGGTTACTGTTGTATATCCTCTTCTTTTGATGTTTCTTGATCCTTTTCTTCCTCCTTTTCATAATCTATGTAAAATAATTTCTCTCGACATACTTATCACCTTTAGTGTATTTTCTATCACAATTGTAACAAAGCTCGTTTTCTCTTTTTTCTTCCAATTGTTGTGGTGTAAAACCTGTAGGTTGTGGAATGTTAGGAGAAAAAACGCTTCCATAATTATAGTCGTGATTGGTGGGATTCCTTGTTTCCATAATTTTGCTTTCAATTTTTCTTGCCAACCTGAATGACTTCTCCAATGAATCAAGTTCCCAAAGACGAACCTCATCTTGAATGTTATCCTTTAAATTCCCTATGAAGACATCAATCTTGTGCTTCTCTGGAATATCATTTACCCTTATGTTCAATTTTTGAAAGTCCTCAATGTGCTCTTCCATTGAACCCTTTTGTTTGAGATTTATCAATTGGCTAAAGAAGGTGTTTCTCTTTGTATCATCATAATGTGTTATCATTTCCTCCGTGAAAATTGACCACGTGACAAGTGGTTTATGAGAATAAATCCCTTCATACCATAAAAATTGATTCGATTCTAAATATACAAATGCAATACATACCTTTTTTAACAGTTGCACCTCATGTAGATCAAAATATTATTCCATCTCTAGTATCCATTTTACTGAATCCTTGCCTTCAAACTTCCTCATATCGCCTTTTCTTGATTTTAGGAGCTCGATCTTGAAACGACCATAATTTTGTAATTTTGGATCTCCTAGTTCTAAAAGTGTGACCTACGGTAGCACTCTACATCCTCTTTCTAATGCCACCAGTCTGATTGAAATTGAATTCTCCAAGAAAGATTTATACACAATCTCCCAAGATGAGCTGATTACATAGCTGTTTAGAAGAGTGAAGGTGTACAAAGTGTCACTGTTTCAACCTTTGGATATGAAAATAACACACAGGAAACTACAGTCCGTCCTCTTTCTTTAAATTCTTACGAAATTTCAATCTGATGCTCAGCACAATAATTATGATGATTTTCCCCATGCCACCTATTTGGGATGTAATTCGGGAGCCTGTAGAAACCCTAAATGTCTTGGATTGTATCTCCAAAAATATAGAGAAACAAGATCTAAAATTCGGGCCCGAGCTTCATCATGATTTCGAATCAAATGGGTTTTAATTTCATAGTCTGAAACTTCTTAGAAAACAAATTATAGTGAAAATTCCACGATGGCCTATTTGAGATGGAATTTTGGAGCTTGCAAAAACCCTAACTTCCTTAGATCATATCTCCGCAAATATAGTGAGACAAGATATGAAATTTGAACCTGACTTCAATTCAAATGGGTTTTTGTTTTATCTTCTAAAATGTCGCAAAAATGAAGTTATAGAAAAATTTCCACGATGACCTGTTTGGAGCAGCGAAACCCTAGAGTCCAAAGCTCTAATACCAAATGTTACAAAACCAGCTCACAAAAACATAGAAAAGTTGTATCAATGCCTTAGAAATAAGCCTCTTCGAAGGGGAAACTTCATTTACATTACACAAATGAACAATTCTTGGATGATACAAATGACAAGACCTCCTTTATATATATATAGGAGTCTAAGGGATCATAATATAATCAGAGCCGACATAACAATAATAATGTAAGGGCACAAAAATAACAATAGTGGGCTTCCATGGGGCACAATAATAACAATATGGGGACTACATGGGCAAAACAATATAATAAGGGGGTTGTACTAATAATAATAAGGGGTTATACTAGTAGTATATGGACCTAACAATGGTATTCATACTTTTGGCTCTCTTTAGTTCCCTTGGTTGTAAGTGTACAAAATCCTTGGACTATTATGACATTGAGTTCCTGATGATAGGAGTAAATAATCTTGGCAAGGTTTTTGAGGAATAGAGAAACCAATACCTCTCCTTAGCTAATAACCAGAGAAATAGCCTACTCTTAAGGCTAATGCCTAGCTAGGTCCCTTCACCAAACCAACCCCTCTTGTATAGAACCCAAAACTTTCACAAGTGTTTCGAAAAGTCAGTGGCTCTGTTAACCATCATGTTAGGAAGGGATTAAAACTCTAATATATATGAAGCTATGCTTGACCTCCTGTTAGCTTCCTGCTGCAGCAGGTTACTCATATTTCATGATGGACATTTTTACAGACCAAATATGTCATACTTTGCATGCTGCAATGCTCCATATTTGCTGAACAGTCACCAAGCGAAGAAGGCTACTCAGAGTTCATCTAACTGCTTTCCAAAATTTTGAGAAGTTATTCTAGTTCTGTACAATTTTCAGCTAAAGGGAGGTCCAAACAACTTAATCTTGGTCTCCCTAGATTTCAATTTCCTGTTTTAGAATATAGAGAATGAAAATCTGTCCAAACAACTTAACCTTGGCAGATTCTTAGATAGGTAGAGAAACAAAGGAGCCCAACTACTTAATCTGGGCCCTTGGATGAAATAAGGGTAGCTTATAGATAGAAAAGCATAAAAAAAAGAAAAATTGAAATGTTGGGTCTGCAAGTCTAAGTGCACCCAAATCAAAAGAAGAAAAAATGTTAGGTAACGAGGCTGGGTAGGTAGTTTTGAGGTTGCAGAATCTTGATGTCTGTCCATATTTTAAAGTATCATCTACACTCATATCACAGTCATCAAGAATTTCTATTTTGAAGAAGCTCAAACCAGGCGTAACTAACTTCCCTTGCTCCATCTTCCCGAAATCATTAACTAATTTCCCCAAAAGAGGTCAAGAGTTGCTTGACATCTCTTAATTTCATCATTTTCCATGTCATTTAGCCTAGGTGAAGATCTGCTTCACTCAAGGAAGGATCCATACTTTCTCTATAAAATTCTATCTCCCCGTTCAAGCCTAAGATTTCTAAAACTTAGCGCTTTCTTCCCATCTCCATATTAACTACTAACATTATTATTTAACTCCCTATATTCTCCCCATCCCCCTACAAAAACTATGTAAATGATCCCTTATATAAATATCCCTCCCCCTGGTTGAAAAATAACCATAAGTACCCCCGGGAATTGCTCAGTTTGTCTGAAACTTGGCAAGATCCCTCATGTTGCTCCTTCAAACCATCTTCTAATGCAATAGACTCCTTCCAAAGTATAAAATCCATTTTTTAGGTTATCGGACCCCTTCCGAGGCCTCAAGTGCTCTTCTGACGCACATACTCACTCCTTCCGACCGCAATAGACCCTTGTCGATTTCCTTAACACTCTACAGATCCTAGTGAGCCATCTCATGTCGCCATATCACAATATTTTCACCACATAGTTATGCCCCATCCTTTGTTGCCCGATGCGATATCGCGATATCGGCGATCAGCAGTCGCAAGCATCGCATTTCCAAAATAAATACCTTCTCGTTCCCCGCCGATGCGATATTGCGATCGCATCGGAAGAAGTTCATCGCATCGCATTAAAGTATGAGCCACCCTGCCACGTCACCTAGCTGACGTCATCTGCCGTACAGCTGACGTCATGCAGCCAAAAAACCGAAAATTCACGCAAAAGGAAAAGTCGTGCTTCGGAGCTCTGGAACAAGAAACGGAGGCAGTTTTCGATGCGTGATTAGCGCTACGTAGTTTTCGAAGTGCTAATCATGCATCGCTACGAAAAATGAGCGATATTGGGGAATCTTTAGGGAATATTTTGATTCCTTGTCCCGTTTTGTGCCGAAAAAGCCCGAAATTGCCCTATTTTGCCAAATTAAACCAATTTGAAGATAGGAAGAGACCAAAGACAGAGATTACAGAGTATCATTAAATCTACAGGGAGAAAGCACGTCAAAGAGTATCAGAAAGCGGCGGAGACCATCAATGTAGCAGCAAAGAGTATCAGCGAAGATCTTAAAAGCGGCCCAAAGCAGGAGAAAATTTAATACCTTCCAACAAAGTCAAAGAAAGAGGGCGAGGCCACTCAAAACTCTCAAATCATGGTTATTGAACATTTAACTCGCACCATAACAGAACTACATATCCCAAAGCACAGTTATTCCAGCAGTACTGCATCGAGGCTCCAAGGGCCACATTGCACTCCTTTTGATCCAGCTACCTCTCACACAATTTCAATAGATATTTACTTGCACTTAATTTTGGCACAAGTTTAGGTTTAGAAAGCGCTTTTTGTAGACCTGTTTTAGGTCAATTGTAATAAATAAGTTTGAGATATTTACACTATAAAGACAACCCTGAACACGGTATTATGGGTTGGGTGGTTGGGTGGTTGGTTGGTTGGTTGGTTAATTAGTCAACAAGCTATCTCTAGCTGATTTTGTTCTGGGAGAGACTTGCACTATAATATCTGATAAGTTTCTATAATCAAAGACTGCTTATGAGCCTTGGAGAACGGATTGTTCACTGTGTTCACTGGTTAAAGAGTGATTATGGAATTCTCGTGTTGTGCATAACTCAATAAGTGCTTCATACCTTTGTTTGCATTCATGAATTACGCTCCTAAACTGCAGAAAGAAAGATTAGCTTAGAATTTGTTTAAATACACTCTATGCTCAGTTTCTATTGTTTATTTATGTTTTCTTCTGTTTAAGCATAAATATGAATTCCACATGGCTCATGTTTGCTTTAACCCAAGACAGTTATCCAGGGATACTTCATTGCCCCTAGATAGAGATCATCTTTCCCTCTGTTAAGTTAAATGAGAGATTCTTAAGTGCCTCTCATTCCTTACATATCATCCACCCTTTTAGTCTGAAGATTGTGTTATGAGCAGCTATCCTGCTTCATTATTTCTCTTACGACCAGAAAGACACACTGATAATCCTAACCCATGACTCCATGCCCAATGGTTTGAAACTTATCACTTCATAAATTTCCTCTCTGCTTGGAAGCATTTTCCTTCCACCCAAACACAAACAAAAACCCCTGAACCAAAAGCTAGCCTAAAATCACCAACAAAATTGAATCATTAAGAGAGAGCCCTCTCTGATTGCAGGTGGGCTAGAACCTGTAGTCCAAAGATTGGTTTGTGGTTACCTCGGCCATATCCCTACAAGAGCCTAGGGACAACCTGAGTGATAACATAATGGAGACTCCGCTGGGGACCTCCTCAGATAAATTCACTAAACCAGTCTGCAGCCCCACAGAGGAAGATACCGACTTCTGAAGGCCTCGATCAACCTGTGTCTTTTAGAATAAGTTCCCAAAAGTAGAGTAGAAGCTGGCTCCTAAGAAGAAAACACGTGATACACGATCAAATCCTGATCCAAATCGCCCAGTTGTTTTTGAAAATCCGAATTTAATTCCTAAGATCATTAGAAAACAAAAGCAAAAAGAAGACCCAACTGCTGCGAGTCCTGAAACAGTTCAACCAAGCAGTGTTCCAACCCCTATCAAAGTTTTATTCCGTTCAACCCCAAGTTCCCCTAGTTCATCACCTCCTTCTCCAAGCAGCTCCTCTACACCTCAATCCCATACTCCTACTACCACTATTATGCCTTCTACCCCGGTTGTTCCTGTTATCCCCGCTGCCCTAGCTGTTCCGCTTATCCCCATCATCATGGCTAGATATGTGCCCTTACAACTGCCTGCTAATCCCGGGGCTATGCCTCAGGACTACCAGTCAAAAATCACCTATTTTGATGGCACGACCTCCTGCACCGCCCTATAGCATACAAAGAAAATGCAGGATTATTTCGAGAGTTATGAAATTGATGATGAGAGTGTAAGAATGAAGACTTTTGTCCAAAGTTTGACCGGTGATGTCAGAACCTGGTTTAGGGCACTTGCACCCAATTCTATATTAAACCCTGAAGCCTTATACCAGGCATTTATTAACAGATGGGAGAAAAGGAAAGATCCCCTACACATACTATCTGAGTATGATACTATCAAAAGAGGACCTCAGGAAACAGTTTTGGATTACTGTGTAAGATTTAACAATGTTTACAATGCAATACCACAAAATTTAAGACCTCCACCTGATCTCGCTTTATAAAAATTCCCCAATGGCTTTGATGCTGAGATGGCATATCAGTTAAGGGAAAGAGCCCTTCAAAGCCTTGCAAAAATGCAAGATGTTGCAGTGAGTGTGGAAGCAAATCTAATTGATAAAAGAAACAGAACTAGAACTGAGAGAAGAACCACTTTCAAAGAAGAACCCTCAGCCTTCGAGCAGAAGCTAGATGCTATCATCAGTGGCATCCACAGGCTGGGAGACAGAGTAGACAATGTTGAGAGAAAAACTTCATGGGAGGGTCAACAGCCCAATGCCATAAGGAACCCGAACTTCAGAAAAACTCAAAACACAAATGCTGGAAGGGCCAGTCCCGACCATGATATTAGGCCTCCTTTCCAAGAAAACTATGCGGAGGCGTCTACATCCAGTGAACCCACAGATGGGACTCATATGAACCTGATAGATTCAGAAAATGAACAACAAATATTTCTTACTGAAGAGGACTGAGAATACCCTGATGTAAAACAATTTCACACCAAGTCGGGAGAGTCTTTCGATTTCAAACAAGGCTATGATATTGCTGTGTACGAGGTACACAAACAATACAAATTGAGAACAAGGACCATTGATGTCCTCGCATCAAGCAGAACAAAAGATAGCAAACAACCCAAAAAAATTAAAGGAAATGCCACCATAACTCAACCAGCTGATAGCTCTGTCACAAACCCGCATTAGGTAACTATGGAGGATATAACAAACACACAACCTCCTATTGATCGGCCTCTACCTCCTTCCTCCCCAAAAGAAAATATGAACGTCACTCTAAAAAATACTCCCAAAGTAGAAATACCACAAACTGTCATTCATCATAACATTGACATTCCAAAATAAAACATAGAGAGTATGCCTGAAAAAGAGAAATATGCCGCTTTCAACGCTAAGAACTCATTGGAAAAACCTTTCAGTTTAGAAGCAGAGATTGGAAAACTCAAGATATCCATTCCCCTCTCAGAAATTGCCAAACATGATGTATATAGGCAACAAATTCAAAGGTCACTTCAACTACCAGAGGTAAGGGATGATGTAAACGTTTTAGATGATACCCTTGAACTACTGTTCGGTCCAGAAGTTAACAGAAAAATAACATATGGACCTGTTCCACCTTTTTATGTCAGTCTGCACATACATGAAAAAATACTGCATAATGCTATGTTTGACTCAGGTGCCTCACATAACCTTATGCCCAAAGCTGTAATGGAAAGGTTGAACCTTGATGTCACAAGACCATACAAAGATCTGTATTCCTTTGACTCAAATCAAGTCAAATGTTTAGGCTTGATTAAAGACCTTTGTGTGTCTCTAGTCCAATTCCCCAACAAGACAATCTTAATGGACATAGTAGTTGCTGACATTCCCACAAAGTATGGCATGCTCCTATCCAGATCGTGGGGAGCAAAATTGCAAGGATCCCTTCAACTCGAACTCTCTTATGCCACTATATCTGTCTTTGGGCAACCAAAGATACTATATAGAGAAACGTTAATGAAGTATGTGGTAATCAATGAGGAAAAGCCCCAAAATTTTCCAATTTACTCAATCCATTCCGATATGGATTCTTTTATTTTATTTAATGATAACACCAGCCCTCCAACTAATGATAAGCCGTTATCCTTGGAGCAACAAACGTACATCAATGAGGAATCTGTTGCCAATACCCATGAAATTGTCCCAACAGTCAAGGCAACCAACAAACAGCAAGAAGAACATCCTGAAACAGAAATTGTAAGTCTGCCCAATCCTCAAAAAACTGAAACACTCAATACAAACCTCAAACAAGAAGTCACATGGTATCTAGAGTTTGATGGTTCTGTCAAAAAGTTAGGAGCAGGGGCCGGAGTATAGATTTACAATACACATGATAATCACGCACAAGGCCATGCCTATAGACTCAATTTCAGATGTACAAACAACATGGCAGAGTATGAAGCTCTTCTCTTAGGCCTTAAGCTGCTCAAAGTCCTAGGAGCTGCTAAAGTGTCCATCCTAGGTGACTCTGACTTGATTATACAACAAATGAAAGGTAACTTTGTCGCCAATGATAGTAGAATGAGAGCCTACAGGGCTACTGCCACTGAATTACTCAATTCCTTTAGTGAATTCAAGCTTGCCAAAATTGCAAGAGATCACAATATTCATGCACACAGTCTAGCAACCTTTGTTAGCACATGCAAGCTTCCCTTTGAACCAAATAACCATCTCACCACTGAAATAAAACACATACCTTCGGTCCCTAACAACGTCAAGGATTGGCAGGTATTTCAAAATGATGCCCAGATTAACAGTTTCTTAACTCTTGAGGATGAATTTTCCAACACAAACATTGACATGGATGCCATGACCGAATCACAACAACTAGCAGAAGAAAATCACCTGACTGTAACAGCTGCAACAGCTAAACAAATCCTTAACCCAACTATTTTTGACAATGCAAACATAGAACAACTGAAACAAATCTGTTTAGAGGAAACAGCCAAAGCAGAGGATGACTTTATTGATCTAAAGAGTAATTTATTACCTGTCGGCCTTACTCCATTGGAAGACATGTTTGATGAAAATGATGTGCCCAAAAAGCCAAAAATGGAGCCTCTGAATGCTGCTATAGAAGAACACAACATAGGAACATCAGAGCATCCCAGAATGATTAAGTTGTCCAAAAATCTGTCCCCTAATCAAAAACTGAAATACGTGAATTTGTTCAAATAATTCCAAGATGTATTTGCCTAAAGTTATGAGGACTTGAAGTCATATGACACCTCAGTAATCCAACATACCATTCCCTTAAAACCAAATCAAAAACCGTTCAAACAGAAACGTAGAAGAATCAACCCCATGCTTCTTCCCCTTATCGAAAAATAAATAAAGAGAATGTTTGAAGCAGGTATCATTGTGCCCATCAGATTCTCTGAATGGGTATCTAATTTAGTTCCCACTAGGAAAAAAATAGGAGAGATAAGACTGTGTGTAGACTTGAGAAATTTAAACCAGGTCTCTCTAAAAGACCACTACCCTTTGCCCAAAATGGACCATATCCTGCAAAAAGTAGTGGGTTCCTCTAGAATTTCTTTACTAGATGGATTTTCAGGATTTAATCAGATACTTGTTCACCAGGATGACCAGTACAAGACAACCTTTACCACACCGTGGGGAACATTTAAGTACGTTAAAATGCCTTTCGGGCTGAAAAGCACTGGTGCTACCTTTCAAAGGGCAATGGATATTGCATTTGCCAAGGAGATACATGATTTCCTTGTAGTTTACCTTGATGACCTGACCCCATTCTCCAAATCTGACCAAGAGCACCTTAAACAGTTAAGGCAAATTTTCATGACATGCAGGAAATATGGCATTTCCTTGAATCCCAAGAAATCCCTGTTTGCCCTTGAGGAAGGCAAGCTTCTAGGGCATATCATATCAAAATATGGGATTAGAATTGATCCTGAAAGAATTCAAGCTATCCTTCAAATCCCCTATCCAAGAAACATAAAAGAACTGCAAGCATTCCTTCGAAAGATCAATTTCCTACGGAGATTTATCCCAAACCTAGCTGAGCTAATAAGGCTTTTGAGCAACATGTTGAAGAAGGATTCCAAGGTAAAATGGTCTCTTGAAACCAAGCAAGCTTTTGAGATTATAAAAATTGCCTTAACTCAAACGCCTGTCCTCACCAGTCCTCAATTCGACAAAGACTTTATCATTTTTTCCTTTGCATCTGAGCAGACTATAGCTGCTGTCCTTTTGCAAAAAGATGATCAAGGCAACGAAAAACCAATTGCTTTCTTCAGTCGAGCTTTGAGAGATGCACCCTTGAAATATCAGATTATGGAAAAGTAGGCTTATGCCCTGGTCAAAGCCATCAAAGATTTCAGAATTTACATCTTATACTCCCACGTGATTGCCTACGTCCCTAACACTGTTGTAAAGGATATATTAACTCAAGAGGGGCTAGAAGGCAAAAGAGGCAAGTGGATTGCCAACATCCTTGAATATGACATTGAAATAAAACCCACCAAGCTTATAAAAGGACAAGGTTTAGCCAAACTAATGTCTAAAACAAACTTCCAAGCCTTAGACATTAATCAACTAGACAATGAACCGGAGCTGACGACTCCACAGATCAGTGAAACCTTTCTGCAATCCCCATGGTATGCTGATATTTGCTTTGTATTGTTAAACTTGTGTGCTCCCCTAGGATTGTCCAGAACCAAGAAAATACTTTTAAGGATGAAATCCTCAAATTTTTGTGTCATTGAAGGTGCTTTCTTTTGGAAAAATCATGAAGGTATTTTGCTTAATTGTTTAACTATAAATGAAACTAACATCATCATGAAAGAATTCCATGTAGGGGACTATGGAGGACACTTATATTGGAAGTCCACAGCTGACAAGATCTTAAGGGCTGGTTATTATTGGCCTCTCTATTTGTAGATGTCAAGAAGTTTGCTGTTTCATGCAACAAATGCCAAATCTTTGAAGGAAAAAGAAAATTACTGCCCTTGCCCCGTAAGCCCATTTCAACCGAGAAACCTTTTCAACAATGGGGTCTCGACTTCATTGGAGAAATTCATCCCTCTTCCTTAGGCCAACACAAGTGGATTTTAACAGCCATCAATTATTTCACTAAGTGGATTGAAGCCATTCCATGTAGGTAAGCCAACGACTCCACCATTATCCAATTCCTTGAGAGCAATATCCTTTCCAGATTCGGCTGCACTGAGAAAATCATCACTGACAATGATGCTGCTTTCAAATCCAAAAAGATGATCAACTTCTGCCATAAATACCACATTACCTTAGGCCACTCCATAGCTTACTACCCTCAAGGTAATGGCTTGGCCGAATCTTTGAACAAAAGTCTCATCAATATCATAAACAAATTACTGGAGGAAAACAAAAAGAACTGGCATGGGAAGCTCACAAATGCTTTGTGGGCAGACAGACTTTCCACCAAGAAATCCATTGGGATTAGCCCTTATGAACTAGTATATGGCATGGATGCCAAATTTCCTTCATCTCTGGGCATTCCTACTATTAAACTATTGCAGGAAATTCAGGCTGAACCAAATGAAATGCAGAGAAGAGTTAATCAAACCATTTATCTTCAACAAACCAGAGAGCAAGTCTATGACAGAGCTTAAATACTGCAAGAAAAACTCAAAAAGATGTTTGATAATAAGGCTAAAGCAGAGGATTTCTGGGTTGGTGGCAAAGTTCTAAGATGGGATTCACGAAGAGAGGACAAGGGCAAACATGCAAAATTTGATTTTCTGTGGAAAGGGCCATACATTATCAGCACTGTGCAAGGCAATAATACATATTTTCTCAGATCTCTAGAAAGCAACACAGCTGAAGAAGGCCCTGTCAATGGCTGAATGCTAAAGCACTACAATGATCCTTTTTGATTAAAAAGAATAGGCGGTGTTATTTTCTATACATAAAATCTTTGTATATATCAGCACTTTGATTTTATTTTGTAAGAATCCATGATGCTAAAGCACGCAGAAGAAAGTAGGCAGTACTTTACAGTTTAACAACAAAACAGTTAAAGGAAAGTGTTGTTACCAGTCCAAAAGTTCAAATCCATCCGACAGTCAGCACTAAGAAGTTCAAAACACAGCCGTAACAGAAGAATCAAGGCAATCTGACCTGCTGTTCTTGGCTTCTCACAAGGAAAAGTCATTCCCAAGTGGAGCCACTGTTAGCCTCCTGCTGCAGCAGGTTACTCATATTTCATGATTGACATTTTTACAGGCCAAATATGTCATACTTTGCATGCTGCAATGCTCCATATTTGCTAAACAGTCACCAAGGAATGAGTGCTACTCAAAGTTCATCTACTGCATTCCAATTTTGAAGAGTCATTCCAGTTTTGTAGAATTTTCAGCTAAAGGGAGGTCCAAACAGCTTAATCTTGGTCTCCCTAGGTTTCAAATTCCTGTTTTAGAATATAGAGAATGAAAATCTGTCCAAACAGCTTAATCTTGGCAGATTCTTAGATAGGTAGAGAATCAAAGGAGCCCAAATGCTTAATCTGGGCCCTTGGAAGAAATAAGGGTAGTTTGTAGATAGGAAGGCATAAAAAGAAAAAATTGAAATGCTGGGTCTGCAAGTCTAAGTGCACCCAAACCAAAAGAAGAAAATATGTTAGGTAAGTAGGTTGGGTAAGTAGTTTTGAGGTTGCAGAATCTTGATGTCTGTTCATTGCCATGTTTTAAAGTATCATCTCTACTCAGGTCATAGTCATCAAGCATTTTTCATATGAAGGAGCTCAAATCAGGCATAACTAACTTCCCTTTCTCCATCTTCCCCAAATCATTAACTAATTTCCGCAAAAGAGGTCAAGATCTGCTTGATATCACTTAGTTTCATCATTCTCCATGTCATTAGCCTGGGTGAAGATCTTCTTCACTCAAAGAGGATCCATACTTTCTCTATAAGGTACTATCTCCCCTTTAAAGCCTAAGATCTCTGAAACTTAGTGCTTTCTTGTCATCTCCATATTAACTACTAACATTATTATTTAACTTCCTATGTTTTCCCCATCCCCCTACTAAAACTATGTAGATAACCCCCTTATGTAAATATCCCCTCCCCCTGGTTGAAATATAAACATAAATACTTCTCTGGGAATTACTAAGTCACCTGGACTTTAGTAAGAACCCTCCCTCTACATAAATTTCCATTCCCAGGTGTTTGGACCCCTTCCAAACACTAAGAAAACCCTTTCCAAATGCTAAAAACCCCCCCCGCGCATTTTTTCTTGGAAATTAGTAATGTTTGTTTAATAAATTTCCTCTGCAAAACCCATTTAACCCATTTCATAAAGTTTAAAACCCACAGCGCCGCGAAAAATTAAACCTTTAACGTGCGCAAGATTTTACTAAACCAGCACATCTCCCTTTCCCGTCCACTGTCGGATCACCTCCCCCAGATCCGACGGCCCTTGTTCACATCGGGCGCTCCATTGTGGTGGCAGGTTACCACCCGACATCCGACGGTTTTACCGTCGTACACCGGGACAGGTGGCGGCCTCCCATTGCATCGGGCCACCCCTGACAGAAACCACCACCGTACCAAAGGTGGTCCGATGCATAGGCAAAACCGCCCTCCCCTCATGTAACAGGAGTGCCACCTCACCTTGCCACATCGCCTCCACATCACCTCACACAGCCTGTGCTTGGCCCATGTCACACTACCACGTGTCTCTGCCACGTCACCCCGCCGTACTACCATGTCACCTTGATGATGTCAACATGCTGACATCATCCGCCGTACTGCTGACGTCAGTAGCCAAAAAACCGAAAATTCGCGCAAGCGCAAAAGTCGAGCTTCGGAGCTCTGGAATGAGAAACAGAGGCAGTTTTCGATGCGCTATGGGAAATAGGGAATATTTAGGGAATCTTTTGATTCCTTGGCCCTTTTTGCACCGAAAAGGCCCGAAATTGCCCGATTTTGCCAAATTAAACGGATTTGAAGACAGAGAGAGACCAGAGACAGAGATTAAAGAGTATCAGATCAAATTTGCAGACAAAAAGCACGTCAAAGAGTATCAGGAAGCGGCGAAGACCATCAATGTAGCGGCAAAGTGTATTAGAGGAGATTTTCTTAGTGCTCGAGGCAAATCCAACATTAAAATGAAAGCTCTGAAAGTCAAGAAGCAATTGAAGATGCATTGAAAGCTCACCAGCACAAATGACTGCACATTAAACTCACGGAAGATCAGTGGACCAGAACTCAATGCACTGTTATGACAGGACCACTGCACCAAGTCACATAGGACACCTCATCAAATCAACTTGATTCAGTTGCCTCTAGCACAACCCAAAGGACTTGCTTGCATTTAATTCCAGCAGCAATTAGGTTTTTAGAAAAATCTTTTCCGACAGACATGTTTAGGTCAATTGTAATAAATCACTTCAGATATTTTGCTTATATATACCACCCTGAAAAATGTAGGGGTTGGTTGGTTGGTTGATTGATCAGTTGTTTAATCTTTGTTATCCCGATCTTTCTCTCAAGCAGAGACTCGCACTGTAACTGTGATGCTTTCTATAATCAAAGACTATTGAAAGCATGGATTCTGAAACTGTCTGTTGTGTTTAATTGGCCGAGGAGTGATTGTGGAATTCCTGTGCTATCGACATGGTTCAATAAGTGTTCTTAACTCTGTTAATTTTATTCATGTTTGTTTATCAGAAATCTGCCCTCCAAATTGCAGAAAAGAAGAATAGCTTAGGATTTGCCTAGTTGCACCTTAGGCTCAATTTCTGCAATTTTTCATGTGTTCATCAGGAATAGTTATGAACATGCATACTCATATGATCTTGTTTACGCTGTTTCTTTCACACATGAATGATAGTTTAGGAATTCTTAACTGCTCCTAGACAACCTTTCATGCACCTCTCCTCCCTGTCAGTTTTTTGATGAAAGATTCTTAATTGCCTTTCATCCCTGACCATCATTCCATCCTTTCAGTAAATTGATAATTGTTTCATGTGTGGCTATCCCACTCCTCAATCCTCTCGCAACCAAGAAAATGCACCAGCAAGTTTTAATCCACGACTCCATGCCCAATGGTTTGAAACTTATCACACCTTACTTTACCTCTCAGCTTGGAATTTCTACCTGGCATACACCTTCCATCCAAACAAAACAACAAAACCCCAGTACCCAACAACTAGCCTAAAATTACCATCAACATAGTTAAATCATAAAGAGAGAGCCCTCTCTAGTTGCAGGTGGGCTAGAACTTGCAATCCAAATATTGGTTTGTGATTACCTCGGTCATATCCCTATAGGAGCTTAGGGACACCATAAGTGATAACACGTAGGAAAACAACCAACAAAAAATATATGGGTGCTCAAGGCTCCTAAGAAGGATGTTGAATTTGATTTGCATAAAGCTAAGGAAACTTTTATGGAAGCGAAAAAAGAGCTTTGTGGATTTAGGTGCTTCCACATCAAGGGCTCATAGTACACAAATGGAGAAGACTGAAGAGGTCATTGGTGCTTAGGAAATAGATCCTTCAAAGTTAACATCCTTCTTACCGACTATAAGAGTTGATAGACAATTGCGCTGGAAAGTGTAAGAAAATTCGTAAACAATGCATAGTGCATAAAGTAGGAAAAGGTAAGAAAAATGATTGGTCGATAGATGAGATTAACTACAAAAATTGAAGAATTTGAAATGGACTAGGTGATCCTAGATTTGGGATCTGATGTGAATGTTTTTCCTAAAGAAATTGGGAACAGTGGTCTCCAATTCAGCTGCGAATGGAAAACCAACAGAAATTATTCCTATGGGATGCTTACATGGAGTAACTGTAGACATTGAAGGGGCACACACTATAGATAATTTTAAGGTAATTGAAATATTGGATGATAGTAATTCGTACCCAGCACTGCTTGGAATTGTTTGGGCATTTGATACGAATGTGGTCATCAAACTGAAGAATCACATCGTAACATTTAAGAAAAAGGAACTGAGATTCATTGTTCCATTGGATCTAGCTGAGGGTACTTAGTTTACTAAACCAATTGGAGATTACTATGAAGTGTAGGATATTGAGCAGATCTATAAGCTGACTATGCAAAATGAGGATTGAATAAACCCTACAATGGATGGGTGAATTACTTTGGAAAAAGACAACTCATGCAACTCAGATTTAGATGAGGAGCTTGAGAATTGGTAGAATATATTGCATGAAGTGTCAACGTTGCAAAGCAATAGGCTTACTAAATCACTCCAGTGTATATCTACTAAGGTACACAATTTACCTTATTATGATGGCTTAGAAGATGTAAATTTTTTTCTTGATAAATTTGAAAGGGATGTACTGGAGGAGCATTGGTTCTAAGAATTAGACATCATGTTGAGAGCTATGCCTACCATATGGTGGGGTACACATAACAACAATTTTACAGACTGGAAGGAGTATCGTAGAATGATGATGCTGCAATTTGGAAATGCCAATACCCGCATTGCTGAAAAATATATAGGGAAGGATGATCCATGCGAGCATCTAGCTCATTGGATGAAAGCATGGGGAGAGGAACCACAGCTTGAATGGGTACATATATTTTGTCACACATTGGATACTATTTTGATGAATTGATATCTAGAAACAAAGCTGCAACACGGAACCACTAAGTGGGAAGTTCTAAAGGAGATATTTCTATTAACATTCAGTTTTGAGGATGAATTCGAATGTATAGATGAAGCATTACATGAAATCAAGGCTACGATATTCAGGACATTGGTAGAACCTATCACATTGGTACAACTAGACTAGAGTACATAGTTGTGCCATGCTCTAGAGTGCTACAATGCTACCACAGAATAAGGTTGGAAAGATCTGAGGAACGTCAATATTCTCGAGTCATAGGAACAACTTGAAGTTGTTGGGCCTAAGGTAGAAATTCCTAACATCTCAAAACCATTAAAAACCAAGCAAGTGAAAATTCGTTCAGTTGCACAACCAAAGTTTGCAAATATAGGTGATTACTGGGATGAGGACATAGTTAACAAAGTTGCTCAACTATTACGGGAATATCAAGACTTGTTCCCAATGAAGTTTTCTAATTTGAATGGGATAGTAGGTGATCTAGAAATTATGGAGATCAATTTGAAGCCAGATGCAAAGCTAGTAAACCAGCGCTCATACCAGTTGAATCCTAGGTACAAATAAAAAGTGTGCAAAGAATTGGATAAGATGCTTGCGGAAGGAATTATTCAACTTGTAGAAGAATCAGACTAGGTTAGTCCTATGGTAGTTTAGGAAAATAAGACTAAGGGTGAAATATGAATCTGCGTAGATCTAACTAGGTTGATTGATGCTTGTGCACATTATCTATTCCCTATGTCGTTCATAGATGAAGTCTTGGAAAACGTTGGTGGTCAAGAAGCTTACTATTTTACAGATGGATTCTCAGGTTATCACCAAATCAAGATTGCGCCAGAAGATCTAAGTAAGACTACCTTCGGTACAAAATAGGGCTCTTTTTAGTATACATTTATGCCCTTTGGACTTAAGAATGTGCTTGCGATCTTTTCTAGGGTGGTAGTCACAGGCTTTAAAGAATTTATTCATAAGATTTTAGAGGTTTACTTTGATTATTGGATAGTGTTTGGTTTAGTGAAAATTAACATTGCAAGTCTTCGCCTAATGTTGGATAATTGTAGGAAGTATCAGATATCCCTTAATCTAAAGAAGTGCATATTTTGCATACGATATGGGATAGTTTTGGGCCACATTGCTTGTAAACAAGGATTGATGATGGAACCTACTTAAATTCCAGTGATTATGAATCTAGAGCCTCCAAGGAATGTTAAACAAGTGCACGCAACACTGGTCCATCCAGGATATTATAGATAGTTCGTCAAGGCATATCTGTAGATCATTGTGCCCATGGGAAAATTATTGAAGAAGGATGTGATGTTTTGTTGGGATGATGATTGCCAAAATATCTTAGATGTCTTTAAGGGAAAAATGGTAACAACACCTATTCTAGTGTTCCTTTATTCAAATAAGGAATTCCATGTACATGTAGATGTGTCATGCATAGCATTAGGAGGAGTTTTAACTCAACCAAGTGCAAGAGATATTGACCAGACGATTGAATTTGAGAGAACAAATTTGACTAAGGAAGAAAAGAATTATTCAACCACAAAGCATGAAGGGTTGGCGATGGTATATGCGCTCCAGAAGTTTAGGAATTATTTTTTGGGTGTGCACTTCAAAATGTATTAGACAATTCCTCTTTGAAATACCTTGTCAACAAGCCTGTGTTGTGGGGGGGGGGGGGGTTTTTTGGGGGGTTAGTGCTATTTAAGGAGTACGACTTTAAGTGAATTGTGAACCTAAGGATATTAATTGTTGGACAGGATCACCTTTCACATATTGAGAATGGTGAAGAACCTACAAGTCTTGATGAAGGGTTGTTGATGCACATCTCTTTGCTATGCACATTTCACATTAACATTTTGAAGATATAATCCAATTCCTATCTATAGGTATAACTCCTGAAGGTTATACGATGTTATAGAAGAAAGAATTGGTGGTTAGGGCAATGGATTTTTTTGTTATTGCATGGCACTTATATAAATGGGATTGGATGAATTTTTGCGTAGGTATGTATTGGATTATGAACAACAAAGTATCCTCATTGATGCACATGAGGAGTTGCTGGAGGACAATATGTAGGATGAGTGACAGTGCAGAAGATCCTACGCATTGGGCTATGGTGGCTTATTATGTACAAGGATTATAAGGAATATTGTAGAGCATGTGATGTCTGTCAGAGGACCAGGAAGCCATTGTAGAGGGATGAATTACCTTTGAACCCACAATTTTCATTACAGGATTCGATAAATGGGCAATAGATTTCGAGGGACCCATTCAGCCACTAAGAAAGAAGACATGAGCATGATACATCATTACGATGACATAATACTTGACCAGGTGGGTTGAGGTGCAACTCGTGAAGGATTCTTCAAGAATTCTACATGTATCATCAGAAAAGCAAGCTATATCATCTTCAAGGAAATGGCATGGTTGAAGCCTTTAATAAGAACCTAGATAATTCTTTGACAAAAATAAGTAATGTGAATAGGAACAATTGGGATGTGCACATATCAGCTGTTCCTTGGGATTATAGAACTACCTATAAGAAGTTCACTAGACAAAAACCATTTAGACTGGTTTATCGACAAGAAGTGGTGATGCCAATGGAGTGCATAGTACCAAGTTTTAGGATTGTTGCAGTCATAGAAATGGATGATAGGGATATAATGGAAGAACGCCTCATTTATATAGTTGAGCTAGAAGAAGTTCGCTTCTTGGCAAGCTTTCATCAACAGGTGCAGAATGCTCGAGAAGTGGTGTGGCATGATTGCCATATTAAGAAGCACACCTTTAAAAGTGGATATTTCATATTGATGTATGATAACAAGTTTATGAAGTTTCCAAGAAAGTTTCAAATGCATTGGTTGGGACCATACATCATCAAGGAGATTATGAATGGAGGTGCAGTTTAGCTCGTGAAGTGATGAGGCTCATCATTGGGTAAATATATGGACCTTAATACACCTCCAAGATTACTAAAGTAAACTCTTCTCATATTTCCTTGCATGTTTTAATTATATTTTTCTTAATGAGACGAGTAAAAGTAAGATCTTATGTCTAGTAGTCTAATGTGCATTATTGTAGGTTTTTGGGAGAAAATTATGGAAATTATGGCTAATTAAGGCGTAGAAACTCGAATGAGATAAGAAGGAGAGATTATAGGAGATGGATCTTCCTCATTGAATCCTTACCCATTTCAATATCCTCCAATCAAATCACACTAGCTCGGAGTTGCAGGCAGTTGAGTCGTGAAGATCATTGGGAGTTGAGCCAATGATAGTTAAAGAACCAGTTCATATTGAGATTGGGAACCTAGCCTCCCTAGATTTGAGGAAGTTATTGGAAAATTTAGTTGTATAAATAAGGAGGCCTAGATCCTCATTAGGATTCAGATTTTTTATTCAAGATAAATAAGCACTTTCGTGTTGAAGGATTGTGGCAAAATGTTATTACGTATTTTTTTTTATATGTTAATGAAAATGAGCATTTCCTTGATCTAGCATTGAGTTGATTCATAGGGATGAAGCTCTTAGGTTAGGGCCCAACCCTAGTAGTAGAAGTTCCTCTTACTATACTTGTATGTTTAGGTTATTTCATAGATCACTTGTTGAATTAATTTTGGCATTGTTTTCTTGCAAGTATTAGTTAATCTGATTAGTTTGCTTCCATTTGTGCATAGCATTAACAATAGATTTACAGAGAGAAAGGAATACCAAAAAGGCTGATAACATGTGGTTCTTTGCTCACTCCTCCCTTCAGGGACCATGGTTTGAAGGTAAAAATCCCATTCAGCCCAAAAAGATAGCATTCTGATTTCTTATGAAATTTAGCGTTTTCTGCTAATTATGCTAGCATCTTTCAATTTTGAAGTATACGTTGTAGTTGTTATTTTTGATATCTCTAGCTTGGTATTAGATTTCATGGTGTTTCACAATAGGTTGCGAGTATTTCCATGCATGAAATAGGAAAATGAATGGTGAAATTATATTTTCTTATGTTGATGGAGATCTTTCTTGTTTCGACATGATTTATGGCTAAATTCCAGTGATGTGTGTATTGCAAGAGTTTAAAGAGCGTAGGAATAATCTCATGTCAGCGGCCCCAGTCTAACCTCTTCCATCCATAATAGAAAAAATCCACTAAGTCCATAAACTGAGTTATCATTTCATAAGACCAACTTTCCATGATTGTTTAGCAAATCCAACCATCCTACAAACTTTGGTTTGAGTTCTCAGGAAGTCCTAGCCACTTCGTTGCCTTACCCCTTCCATCACTCACCTTCCCTAAGCCGTATACCACTGTCTAAATCACTCATTTTTCTTTCAGCCTGATCTTGTAGGAATATAGGTGATCCTGTAGGTGCATTAGCACATCTTGTAGACATCCTGTAGGACGACCTGTAGTGGCCTGTTTTGAGGCCGATTTGTGAAAAATGCATTAAGAAAGATAGGAGAAGACCCCTGCTTACCTCTCAATCCATCTGACCCTTCACAACCACCCCTCTCCACACCTAATCCACTTGCCATATAATCAAGAAGAATTAGCATTTATGTTTTCACAAAAAGGATAAAAGGAAAAGGTTGTTGTGTTCATTCATACGTATAGTAGTAAAGTGTTTGATTAGATTAGATTGCATGCTTAGGACAGTTAGGGTTCCACATGTGTTAGATTAGAACTCTTCTGAAGAAATATCTCTTAACGTATAGCTATATGAGTCATGTGTTTTAAGCATTTTTCTTAGTCTTTCATTACTGCAATAGATGATATTTCGATCCTCTCAATTAGGGTGAAAGTCCTCTTTCTCCATTTGTAATCAAACTTCTTCTAAATTAATAGAAGGTTGGTTTGAGAAGCCCTTGTGTTATATCTCTAGCTCAGGTATGATAAAGAGTTGATCCATTTCATATATTTGTGTATACAACATTGTCACCTCCAATTTTGTATGAACCCTGGGTTGATAAAGTAAAGTTGGTAGCCCCAAGAGTTGTAGCATTCTTACTGATAGGGTCCCACCCTAACCCCCTTATTTATGTCATGGGATCATGTCATAGTCAAGAGTCAATAAAGCCCATATTAATCTTTGTAAGTGGTTAACCTGCAATTAATGACGGGACCACAGTTAGTTGCAAATGGGCGGTAGTATTAGATAGAGGGTAAATGGGCGGTAGTATTAGACAGACGGTATTAATAAAACCCATGGTATTGGCCCATCGTATTGCATGTATGAGTCATATATAAAGGATAGAGACTCCCTACGAGGAGCATCGTGTCTTGTTTTGTAATCGAGCTCTGCTCTATTGGAGGTTGCCCCCTCGAAGAGGCCTGTGAACAATTCTCTCTGAGTAATAAAATCATTGCTATTCTGTGTTCTGGGTATATTTTCTTCGCATATTCTGTGTTCTGGGTATTTTTCTCGCATATTCTCTGTTCGGTATTGCTTTGTAGGTTAAGAAGCATAACAAGTGGTATCAGAGCACTTTCCAGGGCTCGGTGGGATCTCCAAATTTTAGCAAAATTTTTTTTGGCTAGAGACGTGTTCCGGCGTCTTTAAACCACGGGATCTGTTGTTGAGCGCATAAACCTGAGGATTTGGGGAGGCATGCATGCAGGAAATACAAGAGGTGGTCACGTCTGTTGGACTCCCTTGTAACCCCTGTGGGTACCCCTTCGAGTAGTAGCGCATTAGACAGAACCGCGCACGGACTGTCTTCCACGTACCCTCTAGGTATATAGGAAGCCCCATAGCTACCTTGAAGCCTCACCATAGATAAACTTTCGGCTGTCTTGTGGCTAGAATACACCGAGAACAGCACTCGGAGAGATTACTCGCTCGTACGATAGGGTAGTCGGGTTGTACGGCTAAGGGTACGGTCGATCCTCCTTAGTTAGAGCCCTGAAATATTGGGCCGAGTACTACTGTCAGACCCTTATGTATATTGCGATCTGTAGCACCTGACACTCCTCAAGACCATAGTTCCCTTTCTATTGGGGGATCACACATCATCTATTCTAGATTAGCGAGTGCAGCGTAGCAGACATCAGTCCCGCAGCTCTATCAGATCAGCAGCAGCAGTGATCCACGATTCAGATCTCTCAGATCCACCAGATCGAAGTAGTTGTGAAGGGTTCCTGTGCCTGGCTATAATTTTTCGCAGGACTTTTGGCAGCATTGACATTTTGAGGATTTGGCGACTACAATATTGATCAAGGAGTAAAACTCCGTTAGGAGTATGAGATCTTCCGAAGCACTTATTTGTGATCTAGCCCATCAGCATCAGGAAAACGAGCTGAGCATGGTGGTACCATTCAATTTCTTCACAAAAATTTTCTGTGCGGTCCCAATTTTTCATCAAGTTGGTGTATGGTAGAAACTGGAGCTCAAGCAATGGCCAATGAAATACTAGACAAACTTGAAACAAATATGAACGAGCTCAAAAATTTGCTTGACGAACTATCTAGCATGGTACGGCAAGCACTCGTTAAGGGCAAGGAGCCAGCTCTCAAGGACCACTATAATGACTATGAGGGTGAGTCTAGCCACTCTCCTCACGTCTGGCACACCCATCCACCACCCAACAGAGATCTCCCACCCAGTCAGCGACCTCCCAAGTTGGATATGCAGAAATTTGACGGTTCTAACCCGTCCGCATGGCTAGCACAAATGGAACAGTATTTCAAATTAAATCGTCTCCAAGATGATTGGACTAAGATTGGAGTGGCGACCATGTACTTGGACAGTGAACGATGGCAATGGGCGTAATGGCATCAGCGTCGCAATGCACCTTTTTCGAGTTGGGTCCAATTTTCCAAAGCTCTTCGAGATTGCTTTGAACAGGGAGACTCCTTTTTGGGCAGTCTCACTAAGCTCCGACAGACGGGTACAGTGGATGAATATATCACCGCTTTTGAAGCCTTAGCCTTCCACACTCAGCATCTCTCCAATGAGTTCTACACGGAATGTTTTATCAGTGGTCTTAAAGAAGCCATCAAAGCTCAAGTCCTACTCCACCACCCTCCCACATGGACGGAGGCTTGCCAGGTAGCCCGTAAGGTGGAACGTGCCTTAACAGCCCAATACAGCTGCCCCAATTTCCCCACTAAAGGTCGTCCCCCACAAGCTCATACCACGACTCAGACACTTAAGGTCCAAAAGGTATCACTTCAGGAAATGGCCGAGAGAAGGAAGCAAGGACTATGTTACTACTGTGATGAAAAATATTCCCCTGGTCATAAATGCAAGGAGCCCAAGTTTTTTCAAATAGATGCCACTGACTACAGCTCTACTGAGGAAGATCCACCTCTTGAGGAATAGGAGGCGATCGAAGAACACAACCAAAAGGAGATTGTATCTGACGACCCATTTATTTCGCTCAATGCGTTGGCAGGAATCTCTTCCCCTCAAACCCTCAAAATCAGGGGTTTTCTTAAACATCGCCCAGTAATAGTCTTGATTGATAGTGGAAGTACCCATAATTTCATCCATCAAAAAATCACAGAAGCAGCGCATTGTTTTGTATGGGCAGTGTCTAACTTCCAGGTCCAAATTGCAGATGGGGGCACAATGAAATGTGAAGGCCGCTGTGAAAATGTCAAAATTCAAATGGGGGATTATCAGTTGAAAACCCACATGTTTGCCATACACATGGGGGATGCGACATTGTCCTAGGTGCTGAATGGCTCCGCACCCTTGGGCCAATCACAATGGATTTCCAGGAGTTATATATGAGTTTTAAGCAGAACAACTCCACACATACCCTCCGTGGCCTCCAGGGGGGAGCACCCTCTGTCATCAGCTC